>CM067377.1:67424218-67484683 GCA_034510155.1 Eucriotettix oculatus
ATATCTGGCGTCTTGCAGGATTTGATCACGTCTGGACACGTCTGCTCACGTCCGTCCTCTCATCTGGCTTCTGGCTGCTCGGACCAAGTCTGTCCTTTCCTCCACTCGTCTCACTTCTGGATATCTGCTCGGACCAAGTCTGTCCTCTGCTCCACTCGCCTGCCTTCTGGGGTCGGACCACGTCCTCTCCTCTCCTCCACTCGCCTGCCTTCTGGGGCACGGACCACGTCTTTCTTCTCCTCCACTCGTCTCACTTCTCACAGCTCGGACCACGTCCGTCCTCTCCACCACTCGCCGGCCTTCTGGGGGTGAGCCACCCATCGGCTTCCCTTTTAAATCTTCCGACGGGAATTCCCCTATTTAACAAAATTTCGGGGTTCCCCGCCCTCATTTTTTACACACGTTCGGCGGGGGTCTCCCACGGGGTTTCACCATCGTCTTTTTTTATACACGCTCGGCGGGACTCTCCCGCGGGGAACCACCATCTTTCAGCGGACTAGCCATTGTTGTTGGCCGAACTGCGCCTCATAACGCCACAACCTAACAAAATCCGCCTTTTTTATCACAATATATATATATATATATATATATATATTTACAGGGTGAAGCATTTATAGTGTCGCGGCCATTCTGATCCGAAACGATGGGGAAATTCGAAATTTTTTTCATACAAAATTTGCAGTATTCATAAGGGGACATAAGATAGTGCCATTAACTAGTCCTTAAAATGCTATTCTCAATGTTATTTCAAGCTCAAATAACTTCTTTTTAAATAGGATGGTGTATTTTTTTTCTACGGAAATGGAAAGAGCATACAACTTTGAGTATAAAAGGTTTAGTACATTTTTCTGCTAGGGGTGCTAGGTGATGATATATTGGACAAATAAGACGGCAAATGATTTTCACACACTTTCACTTTACTGGCATCCTCTTACATACTGTACAGTACAGTAGTTGTACAAAACCATAATTCATTATCACATTAGAAACAATTTTAATTTAGTAAATGCTCCAAGATGCTACCCTCAACTTCGATGCATTTTCGAAAACGCGCTTCAAAAGACAGCTGACCACGCCTCAACATTTCTTTGTTAATTCCTGCACAAACATTCCGAATTTGTTCACGTAGATTTTCGTGTGTGGTTGGCATTTCTTGGACAAACTTTATCTTTAATGTACCCCATAAGAAAAAGCCTGGAGAAATGAGATCCCTGGGCAGCCATCATGTTGATACCAAATGGTGCTAAATAAGGTAATGTTCTTATGATGTTTAACTTAGCAATGGATAAATTCGTACAGATGTCAACAATCCAACTACTGTAAACAAATCGGTATCATTATGGGAATAAAAGGAAACCAGCTTACGAAAACAAATGAATTTCCTTCATTGAATAACAATAATTTAAAAATAAAAGAGAGAGTATCTTATTTGTCCAATATCACATCACCTATCACCCCTAGCGGTTATGTACTTAACCTTTTATACTCATAATTGAATGCTCTTTCCATTCCCGTAAAAAAAATACACCATCCCATTTAAAAGTAATAATTTGACCTTGAAATAACATTGAGAATAGCATTTTAAGGACTAGTCAATGTCACTATCTTATGTCCCATTAAGAATACTGCAAATTTTGTATGAAAAAAAATTTGAATTTTCCCATCGTTTCTGAGCAAAATGGCCGCGACAGTATAAATGCCTCACCCTATATATACGTATTAATTATCGTGCGTCCAAAAGTTTCGAGACTGGATTAATTCCGGAAATGAATTATTACAATATTTTCAATCAGGTTTCTGCTGGCGTCCATGTATTGTTCATTTTGTATGGGAGTCAAGGTCTGTGTGGAACATTTCACAATCACTTTACCCTGAATTGAAAAATATTCCGGAGAATGTCTTGGAGATGTTCAGCTCTTGTGTAACAATCCTACACGAGAAATAATGATCGGTTTTAAAAAGATCATGAATTTTCTCAATGTTTTCATGAATACAAAATTAGCACCGGGGACAGACTCACAGCCAGGTGGTCAGGCCTAACTGAAGTTGTCAATCCCGTAGGGAAAGGAAGTCGAATGTAAATTGGAATAATATAATTGTTTTTGATTTTATATTTACTTTTAAGCACCTATTCAAACTACAGTGAGCCGCGATCCGTCCGAATGAACCGAAAGAACACCCCACAACTTAATCTTCCGTCACGATATATTGTTGTAAGTTCTTTACATTGTGAGTTGTCTGTCGTTTCTTTCTCAGGCATTTTCTGTTGTCCATCTGCAACTCGGGTCTCATTTTTAACAACTTTTATATCAGTAAAACAACCTCAGGATATTCTTCATATATCAGCTAGGCTACTAATGAAACCGTATCAGTATTTCGTAAATTTCACCCGTATAAAAATGAAACTCACTCCTTACAACCAGGATATTAAGAAACAGTCTCTAGATGTTTCACTCCCACTGCATTATCTTATTCGATAAACGTGCATTTTAACTTATCCCCCAGCGCCACTTTGTGGGTGTGGCTACTTATTTTGTTCAGCTTCCATTGTAGCACGTGAGCGTGGTCTAGGGAATTTTATTTGTTAATCTTTTATGTAATTAGGTTTCATGACCACTATAATGTCATTATGTGTTTGACAATTCGGAAACATTTTGTGGAGTCGCGCGTCAAAGCGTTTTGATTCAAATGCACAAATTTTATTCGATCAATTTAAAACGTTGATTATAAATGTTTTTAAAAAGCGTATCGGGCAGTAAATATATATATATATTGTAATATACTTTTTTGTATATAAAACATTTATTAATTTAAATTACAAATATGATCAATTTTAACAATTTTGTTTATTAATTTAAGTGAAGACACGGGCTTAATCCCAGGGGATTTTGGGTCTCTCAAGAGATGGAGTATGCATCAGCTGAAAAATAGAAAGAAAATAATTGAATGTTAATTTTATTCAGAGCAATGAGCAAGTTTCACAAATTTTAGATCGCTTACCCACAATTACTGGCCCAACAAACATCCACCTCTCGAATGTTTGTGCGTCTCTGGATATCTGCTCTCTGCTCCACTCGCCTCCCTCCTGCGGTCTGATCACTCGCCTGCCTTCTGGGGTCGAGCCACGTCCTTCTCGGGTCTGCTCTGGTCTGGTCTGCCCCACTCTGCTCTGCTCTGGTCTGCTCTACCCCACTCTGAGGTCTCTACCACGATCTGATCTCGAGCACCCATTCGGCTAGCCCGTGAGCAGCTGGTCTGACGGGACTGTCCCTATTGGTTACATCTTTTATGTACATTACGGGGTTCCCCGATCCACTCATAAATGTCACTGCGGGGGTTGACAATTCGGAAACATTTGTGGAGTCGCGCGTCAAGAGCGTTTGGCCTTCCCCGACGGGGAACAACATCTTCTTCGGCTCGATCTAACCACGGTTTGATTATGTGCCGACTGGCCTCTTACAACGCGCATCGGGCAGTACAAAATCCCCCTTTTTATCACAATATATATATTGTAACATGAAAAGTTACACGCAACAATGCGGGCCAGCTTGCGAGTTGTAATTGTCGCAACTCGGGCCAACAATGGAGTCTGGCGAGACTCGAGCAGTCGTCATGGGGTAGTGAAAGGAGAAGGATGTGTCGGCTGGACGACGGAGAAAGACCACGCCCTGTAGTGATAATTTTTCTCATGTTCTGAAATGGATTAAAGCTATTAAAATCCACTTTTTTGGTATTTTTATTAAAAAATACCTGGCGCCCAAAAAGCATTTAAATCCTCGAATACGGAGGTACGCCGGATCTTCTACAATATATTAAATTTTTCTGTATTTCATATTAAATCTGGGTTTAAACTGTTCATAAGTATAAAACTCCACGACACACTAACTTTAATTATCGGTCTGATTGTTTGGTGATGTCAGACAGAACATTCTCATACGACGATTGGTTACTGAGCTACTTATAATTACAGTAAAACAAAAAGCGGACGAAGCTTAATCCTCCTCTATCAAAAAATTAACCACTTCATACTCAATGTCAGGACGTTATATCAAAAATATCTTATAATTACTTAATTTTACTTCGTAGAATAGGTAATCAGTTACATATATTTTATTTTTTAAAGTGAACAAAATTGTCGGGTAAAAGGTCGAAATAAGTGGAAATTTACACATTTACGCACTTATCCTCGTCACCTGCGGCAATGCAACACGCTTGACAGCGGAACGTTTCAGGGCGAAGAAGATTCTGACATGGCTTCATAGAGGCACGTCACGCCCATTACAATGTGATTAATTAGTTGTGCTGTGTGCACTTTCCCCCAGACGGTGTCGTCATAGGGCCGTGCACATGTTCCCCACTTTCCTCGGGGCTGTGAGGCTGCCAAGGAAAGGTCAGTTATAATCTCGTATAGTCCAACAGTTATGTCAGACACACTTCTACTCTACGAAAAAGCTTTTGTAAAGTAATTGTATTATATTATGCTGTATTATATACCACATGTGGTTATTTCTTTCAATAAATATTCAGTGAACGTGGGACAATAAACATTTTATTTCTTTGATTCTGTAAAAAATAAATAAATTTTAATTTCATAGAGTGAATTTACTTTACTTAAATTAAGTAACTAATTATAGATATCATATTAAAATATATAACATTTTACATGTATGGCACTTTCATCGTTCAAGTTTTGCTTCTCCAGGGGATCTAAGTCCATTATATCTATCTATCATACTTTTTCCCTTGAGAAGTTTCTGTAGTAATTCTCTAATAACTTATTTATAACTCACAGTGTATTACAATAAATTTTAGGTACGTCATCCCCTGAATTGAAGTGTAAATTAATTTTTGGCTTTAACACGTTTCCATTAATTAATCCGATCCCCTGTCCTTACAATCCAGCTACAAAAGCCATAAACATAAGATGTTTCGCTACACTATAATTATAATATACGTTAAATATAATGGTTTCTTTCTTTCCTCCTTGGCTCTACAGCCCATTGAGGGACTGGGCCTTCCGAGTCGACTGCGGACTGTCATCTTATGACACATAAATATAATGACTATGCTTCCAAATGTTAAATTCAATTGGATTACAACTTTCTTCTCATGTTTATTTTAATTTATTCTCTAGATAATTGTTAATTATTTTTGCTTCGACACCCTTGTAATTACTTCTCCACATATACCACTTCGCAGTTTTAGAACGAGCATTGATTGTTGATTCTTACCATTAAATTCTTAATGTATCTTGTACGAATCCCGTGCACTGTATCAAAAGCTTTGAAGAAGATAATTTAATCCATTTTACCTCCACCTTATACTTCATCAGCTAACACCAGAAATAAATTTACTAACTGGATGTAGCTGGAGAAACCTTCCACAAAAACATGCCACCCAATCGGGAGCAGATAAAATGACAAAAGAATGATAGTTGGAAAGAATATATATTTTTGCTGAACGTACTGTTGGATGATAGGTTTATGAGTTCTGTTAGTATTCAAATTTTTATAAGTAATGTACACTTACAAATCACTTAAATATTATTTGCAGAATAGGACAGAAAATTTCGAGAGAACCGTGAATAAAACCCATGACTACCGTCCAGCACGCGTTAACTCTATCCTATGACCTATCGTCATCGCCTCTCGGTCTCAGGCCAATTTCCTCTATTCGTTATATATATATATATATATATATTATTGCTAACTTTTATCCAAATATATTACAGTTTTTCTGACATGTTATATACATATTTTTTCGCAGAATAAATGATTGACACGAATGCTTGTATAAATTGAAAATCCATTGACTATCAATTTAAAAGCGAGAGAAACGACAGTGCTGTGGACGTAACAACTTATTGCAGTTTATAATATGTGATTGGCTAGTTTTTTACGGTGAGTATTATTAGAATTTAGGGTAGGGGTGGGGGGCAGATGAAGATAAGTAAAGGAATGGTTGGCTGAAGAACGGAGAATGCGATGCCAGCGAACTGAGGGAGAAATCATTGTTACGACATGCCGGAGTGAGAGAGTGGAAGGATGTAGTCTATAGGTAATTTTCTTTTGAGTCTGCGGTTGTGTGGAGGAGGAGGTGGAGAGGACTATGACCAGTGTCATTGGAGTGATTGATGGAGCTTTTGATTAAGGAGGAGATACAAGTTTTTATTGTGGTGGAGATGAGTGGAATTTGGATATCATTGTATATGACAGAGTTTCAAGGTTCCAAGGGGAGTTGGAAATGATTCTAAGGATTCTGTTTTGTTTGGTTTGGATTTTATTTTTATTGGAGTTGGCAGTAGTTCCCCAAATGGAGCATGCATATGATCATATGGGGCGGATTAGGGAGAGATAAAGGGGTCTTTTAGTGGAGATGGAGATTGGAGCGTTTCTGTTGAGGAGGGGATATAGTGGTTTTATTTTGGTGTTGATTTTGGATGCAAAGTGGGTTAGATGGGGTTTCCAGGAACGTTTATAGTCTAGCACAAGTCCAAGGTAAGTGATGTAGTTTTTTATTGGGAATTGGGAAGCAAAAAGGTAGAATGATCAAATAAGGGGATGTTTGGTTTTGAGGGTGAATGAAACTATTGCAGATTTGGAAGGGTTTATGCTGACCCTCCAGTTTTTTGCCCAGGTTTCTGGGTCATTAAGAGCTATTTGGACGGTGCGAACACTCGAGACGAAGGAAGAGGTTTGGTGGAGAATAGCTATGTCATCGGCAAAAAATATTGTTCTAGTTAATGGATGACGGGGAATGTCGTGAGAGTAAATGTTAAACAGCAAAGGGGCTAATACGCATTCGTTATATAGAAGTAAAAAAAGCTCCCCTACTTCATAATAAATCACATTATTCGTGGCCTAATTTTAGGAATTCAATAAAAATGGATTTTGATCATAGGTAAATTGAATTAATTAAGATCAGAATGATTTCTATGGATTAAGCTTTGCTCCATATCTATGAAAGAGAATGGATAGAAAAGTCTTAGTGTAGACTCCCGATCCTGACTAAATAATTAAATCCTGAAGTAAAATTTCACAGACATAGTTTCTTCAATGTTGTGTGAGCAATTTTATTTTGTCGTTTTTTTTGTTTCTCTTTTTTGGGAGAGGCATAGCATAGGAAGGGAATTGAAAAGGGGGGGGGAAGGAAAGTACCAAGGATTGACTACGGGCTACACGGTGTTAAAGAGATTCAAGGAAAACCGTAGAAAACCTGCATCAGGTAGGTCGGGCTGTTTCTTTTTTGGTTTCATATGATCCTGAAAGTGGTAACTCCCCTTTAATAGCATAGGAAGGGAATTGAAAAGAGGGGTTGTGGAAGGTACAGCAAGGTAGGCAAGGATTAACTAGGGTCTTACACTAATATAACTGAATTCAAATATATGAAGGTAACTGCAGAAGTTCAGGACCTCGCGTACATATGTCGGGTCGTTTGAAAAACGACAAGTAGTCTTAAGCACAAGTCTTATAAAGTTTAAGTTTGAAGACGCTACATTATTTAGTGTTTTTTAGATTGCTATAAACGGTTAACGCTTGCTATAAATTTTTAAATATGAAAGAAATTGGTTATAGCGACGTGAAAGAATAATTTCCTTTTAACTGTCTCAGATCAAGCAATATTAAAGACGTATCGGAAGTTATTGAACATAGCTGGGAATATAATTTCCACGCGGCTGTACGATCTACCAGGACGAACATCGAGAAGTGCGCGAGCTAGCAGACTAGGCAGGAATTTTAAAAAGTGCCAGAGTGAAAATATTGACAAGAGAAGTCCAAACGCAAGAATCGTGCCACGATTGTGGAGAATGGAACAAAACCATATTCGTAGGGATGGTACAATTAACTGTTTGGGGATGTTTCACAGAAATATAGTTAAGGGTTTAATGTTGATTTATGACCATGGATGGAACGTCTTTAAACCACACCTGAGGCGGAGAATCACTTAAAACAATGGACTGAAAGAAGATGAACTTGGAATAGTTTTCATTGATATCTTCAAAATACATTCAACTGCGCGTATTAAGCGAACGTATTGGACCACTTGAATGATGAAGTAGAATGAATGCTCGTATTTGGGGAATATGTGTTGTTTCGCCACGACAATGCGCCGGTTAATAAATCCATTATCGCGATAGCCAAAATCGAATTTATTCCTCGCGCACCTTAGCAGCAAAATTTATTTTCTCTTTCGCTCGCCAGCGGAAAACAATAGAAGTCCTGCGGTTTATGGCTGTTTAGAGGAATTTGTTGGTTCACTCTTTTAAATGGGAATTGAAGGTATTGCACGTCTCTTGCTAATGTATATAAAGTTGAAAGGAGCCTAAATTGAGGAAGAAATACATGTTCTCAAAAATATGTTAAATTTTCTGTCTTTGGTCCGGTACTTCTGGGACTATCTGCGTACTAAGTAAAATATAATGTAATAGAAGACTTATAAATCACATGTATTAACTTACTCCATATTTTAGGCCAGTAAAACTTATATGCAAATATATTCAGTGAGAAAAGTGTCTATTGAATTTGAGAGATATGATATGGTTTCCTCTTGGTAGTGGAATATTTTTGATTTGTTGATTGTTTATGAGTATTTTTAAAAATATAAATCATTTCTTGGCTAAGTGAATTGAGTCTACAATATTTACTAACATAAATTGGCATTAAAATTAATAAAATTTAAATAATTGCACCTTTACAAGACGCCATAACAATTATGAAAGAAAATTTAACAGAGCGTACTAAATATAATATAATAATAGGTTATATAAATTCGTTTCATAATAAGTACGTAGTCTTAGTTCATAGGTTACTAAATACTTTCTAGGGAATTGGAGACAAATAAATATAACTGATCTGGTAATTGATTGTAGGAAGTTATTTTGTGAATGATTTAGTATTTTAGTTATAAATTAAGGGCTGGTTGCATGTTTGGAAACCAATAAAAATAAGCAGAAATATTTTTCTTTATTTTTTGCCTCTTTAATGGCGCTGTCACGTGTTCACCTGAGATTATAGGTCCTTTGGGAGTCGTAAACAAGAAAAGTAGGGATCCTTTGCTAGGTTTAGCAGAGTCTGGCCTTGACTTTGTTATCGAAACTGGTTTGGAACGAGAAAAGGAAATGAGATAAGGCTTATCTCGAAGGATTGTAAAGATTCAATGAACTATTAGGACAGTTTTGGTAGAGTGAGTGAATTGACTTGAGTCTGATCAGGTAAGAATCGGAATGTCGAAGTATTTGTCAGTTAAACATAGATATGCAGTTTAAATGTGTATATTGTTACAGTCACTAATATACACTGTAAGGAAGTAGGAAAGGAAACAAGCCTGTTAGGTGAGAACTCTGACAGGGAAACAGATGTAACCTGCTGGCAAGTTGAACGTCTTGACTTCGCTGAAAAGCTGGAGTGCGTGGCTTTTAAAACGTGTGCTAAATATCATTGCTCCGAATTATCGAGAGCAGCTGGCATATACACATTATGTCATAATTCCTGTATCGATACCGGGTTTAACGACGTCCCAAAGAATGCATCAATTCACACAGGTAAATGACCTAGACGATGACGATTCGTTTCAGCGTAACCGTATCCCGCTTCGTTAATATCGCGAAATAAGCTTTATACTTCTTATTTATCAGAAAAAAATAATGTAAGCGTTAAATTTTACTTTATGAGGCACTCTACAGAAATCTGTAAACAAAATTCAGCTTTTTTCAAAAATATTTTTCGCCGCTGACTACCCAGAATATCAGGTTGATCAAATAATCTATTGTCTTTTGTCCGCGATTTTGTTTCATTCGTAGCGGAAGCCTCAAAATATCTGAAAATATGTTACGATTTTTATGATGGCAATCTTGACCGCCAATGAATTGTTGCGTTTACATTTTGTTAGTGAAGCAGCGGTCTATTCTTACTCGTGTATAATTCAGTGGCCGTTACTTGGTCGTGGCATCGCATTAGCAGCGCACAAGGCGCAGCGTCTGTTCGTTTAACGGTGCGACGCAATTTCCAGACTGTGCCTGTGTTGAGTCCAGCGGCAGACAAAGAGCCGCATTACAGGCACCGTTGCCATTCAATTCCATATCCTCACGCTCACTGCATTCTGTATCTCTCCACGGGGAAAGCGAACTGTCGAACGCTCAGACACTTTACATAATTGAAATAAGAAGCACCCGAGCGAAGTTTACTCTATGAAACCAATATATAAAAAACGCGCAAGGAGGGCCTTCGGACTAAAAGCTTGATGCTCAAATTTATGACCCTTGACGATGTTACAGGAAAGGTAAATAGCGTATTTAATATAACATTTTAAAAGTTCTGCTAAGCTAACTTAAGGTAACTTGAAACGAATTTATTGATAACCGAACATGTCTTTGAATACCCTGAGAAACGTTTGAAGATTTCCTCTTTCTCTTCGTGGATTTATATAAAATAAAAATAAATAATTTATCTATTTATAATATTTATTTTTAAAGTATTAATTATGAAAAATCTGAACTTTAATTTCTGGCAAGGTATTTGTATGTTATTCGTGGGATAGATTTGGAACAAAATGGCCTATTTGTAATTTTTTGTGCTGACGTTGCATGTTCCCATTTGTTTTAAAAAAATTTAAAGCTACTTGATAATTTCTTAAATATAACACACTGAGAGACCACTCATTGACATCTAAATAGGCGAGGCAATTAAAAACATCCATCATCTTCTATTTCATGGATGCCATAATAAATTAATCATAAAGACAACTAGTTTCTCGTCCCATTAAAACAGGTACGAATAGAGTTAAAATGGTATATCAGCTATCACGAACACCAAACTTTTTAAAACTAACCACGTTCATACCTAAATCATTTGCTTTATTTTTAATCTGTTTATAAAATTGACCATCAAAGAATTCTATTAGTCACTATTGATGCATCAAAAATTTTCGGCGCTCGTTTTATCACCTTAAAACCGAGGCACAACCACAGACAATCTATAAGAAAATTTTTCTTAAAATTTGGGAACAATTTTCTTGCAAATGTTTGGTCTAAGAAACTAAAACACTATTGATTTATTTAATCATGCACATAAAAAATTTGGTCGTATGCCGGTTCCCATTCTGCATCAACGTAGTAATATTGTAGTTACTTTCATTGCTCCTTGTCTGTCACAACCATATAACATAATCACGCATTTTGCGTGGGTGTGTTGACGTTTGAAAGGAGAAATGAAACTAAAGCAACCTTGTTTTATTTCCCCGCCAGGCCATTATGAATCTATTTTCAAATCTCTCACTCCTGCTTTATCTCGTAACCTACTACCCCTCTTCATCGACACTGAAGCTGACAGTTAACATTTTGCTTCGCAGACGTCCTACAATAATCCATCCCTGCATGCTTAGGAACAACAAACATCCATTGTGGGTTTAACTTGTCCCAGAGACTTTAATCCGGTTCCTAGAGCTCCTAGAGCTTGATTTTATAAAATTGTATTCATTAAAAATTTAAGGAATGGGGCATCAAAATTTGGTCGTTTATAGTTCATTTTCGGTTTTGATTGGTAATTACCTGAATTCAGCGCAGGAAATATATCTGAATTAAATTCAAGAACAAACAATTAGTCCGTTAACGTCGCTGGACGCTGACCAGAAAGTAAAATATTCTTTCTTTGGATCTTTAAAGGCCGTCATATAAGGGCGATCCGAAAGACCCGACTCCACTTGCCCCAAGCCAGTTTTTCTCCAGCCAAAAATACAAGGCCACACAAGGCCGAGCCAACTCGTCAGCCGAAACCCGACAATGACAAGTTAATCAATGTTTAGAAGTTAAATTGCTTCCGTTGCCAACCTTACATATAATGAAACACAAAGGAGGATAACTTAATGCCCCTGAAGAATCTCGGAATACATTATATGAATTTTTTGACTATATTTCACGAAAACCAAATTAATGTATTATTTTTGTATACGTTTTAACATTTCATACGTAAAAAACTTTTTCATGTATCTTTAAGACGAAATATATGAAGCCAAAAAAATTTCTTCAAGCTTCAAAATATTTAAGATGTAAACTGGCAGGTTACTAACTTATGTAAGAGGTCATTAACCAAATACAACTTGTAGGGAATAGTTTTCTGTGATATATTAATGAATTTATGGCTCTTCTGAATTATATAAATAGTTATATTTGAAAATAAATGAGCACAATAGTCAAATTTAAATAAAAAATGTTCTAAGAAAATTAAATGCAGAATATTAAAACAATCCCGACGTTTAGGTTCCCTTTTATGGAAACTTTTCAGGTGCCAATAGAAATTATTATCATTGCATAAATAATAACAAAATTATATTTTACAAACATGACATTTATGAAACAGTTAAATGAAAACATCAGAAACAGTGCTTACAGTTTCATGGAATATAAACAAAAAATTTCCAACTGTCCTCATTGGACAAACATTGCATCCGAAATGAGTGATATAAAATAAAATAAGTATTAATGTACATAAAAAAACAGTAAATCAGCTTATACGTCAATACATTTAATATAAATTGTGTTAGCATTAAAACAGTAGCTGTAACACGTCGTTTCGTTCCTAAATTGCGAACAACATCTGGTAAATTTTAACTATAAAAATAAAAAATAATTGAGTAATTGTATTATATTGTAAATATTTTTTTGTATTATTAATTTAATTCGCACGATATGAGTATCCAAATTTAGTAATGAAACGTCGTGTATGAACTACTTACAATAAAGTTTAAATTAATTTATTTCTGACTTATAGGTTATATATTACTTGTTGATACTAAAAATTTTAATGAAGTTTATTATCCTTGTTAATTGTAATTATTTTATAATCATTTAATGAACAAAAGTTTTCCGTTGTTCATTTTTTATTAATTAGGCTTACCGTTTGAATGCTTGTGCAGAGAGCAGAATTATTTAATGAAATAAACTGTAAATAATGTTCCAAAAATTTAATATAATTGTATTATAAATGTCATGTTTGTGAAAATTCCTTTCCTTGGATTTTTAAAATCAATAGTGAATTATTTGTACCTGAACAGGTTCCATCGATATGAACTATACGCCATGTCTTTGTCAATAATATGTATTAAGTTTTCTTATTAAAATTATTTCCGACATATTCGTACTTATTCCAATCAAGACATTCACAACATAACCGCATTACAATTAATGTGCGTTTAATAGATCAATGTTTTGACTTCGGGTGTCGCGGAAAAATTGTGATACATAAAGGGTCTTGGGAATCACTCGGTTAACCTGTAAAAAATGTTTCTTTAGGTTCTTCGAACCATCAAAGAAAATATTATGTTACCGATTACATTACTTATTTACGAATGTATGAGACGACGTGCAATAAGTTGCTACAAACTGTATCTATTAATCCAGAGAAAGGACAAGCCATCACTCATCGCGAGTGATTGATTGCTAAACTTCTCTACTTTTCTGTTGGATCCTTTGTTTTATTTAAATCCTAGCAGTATATGTATCCTCGAGAGCTCGATTTCTTTTTACCGTGGTAATCCTTCCCGTACTTTGCTATACCCGAAGCTTGTTGCTGCAAAACGCATCCCGTGAAAAAGTAAACGATAAAATTTATTTATTTAATAATTTATAATCTACTATCGTTTTTAAATTAAACATGTTGATTTCGAAATATATGTCACTTTCTATATATTAATTTAAATGTGTAACTTCACATTCCACAAGGGCAGATCGATGTTGAAATGGAAAAGAGCAAACTGTGTGTGACGTATTAACGAAATTATTTTTTATTTGAAAGGCCCATATTTGTCCTTTAAAATAAAAAAATAATTTCGTTAATACCTCACACACAGCTTGTTTTATTTCATTTCAAAATCGGCCAACCCTTATTGAAAATCCCTATACTTCCGGATGGTTCAGAGAAAGTATCCGTCTTGTCTTAATATATACGCCGTTTACATTAATATTACAACTGATATGAACACGATTCATGAACAATTTAACCATTCTTTACATACATTTTTTAACTAAAACGTTAAATATTTAAAATTAAATAAATTTTAAATGTATCTCATTTTTTCGTAATTTTTAATTCTGGAGAATTTTTTGATAAGGCCAAATTATTCATGTTCTTGGTAATCATTATTAATGATAAACCATTTATATTATAAAAAGCTTTTTTTGGAAACGTTCAGTGTTTTAGTATACTCATAATTTTCCAATCCATTGGGCAATTATTGTCAGGGAGACTTCGTAGTGGAAACCACAAGTCCAAGCAGTAGTTTATTGATAACAGCCAGCCCTCGCTTGCGTGGATACGAAACATGCCTCCATAATAGTTACCACAAATCTGAAAGGCACCCATATTGCTCGGCAATAACAGTATTTCGCCCAAAACGGCGCACCTCACGAAAATAATCTAATCCAATGCCCGCCCGTTTCTCAACTGCTAATACGGGACCTTCTCAAACTTATCCTTATCAAATGTTTTCTTAATAAGCAATTTAAGATAAGAAATAATTATAATTAAATATATTCCCAAAATATACTGTACAATTTCCGTTGCACGTTATAATTTGAAATACCGTTTGAAGATGCTTTAAATATTCTTTCGCCTTTTATTTGTTATTCGTGATATAAGATACTGATCGCCAATGCGTTTAATGGGGTTAATTAAAATAACTGCATCCCATTCCATGAAAAACTGTGTCAGATAACAGGAGACAATCCGCAGAAAGCCGAACTCCAAACAAGTCTTTGCGACATTTGAAATCAGTAAATTCACTGTCTTATAAAAAATGTACGTTTTCCAATTAATTTTAACATCTTCTTAAAGCATTAAATATCTAATATTACACATGATATGATAAATAATTTAATCAACCAAACATTACTTCCACATTTTGTACATTGATGTTTCAGATTTAATTAGTACGTGTGTCTAAATTAATGCTTAAGAAATATTTCGCGGAAATAATTACATTTATTCCTTTTTTTGTAACTTTAGGGAAAATATATTTCATTATTATTTGTAAATAATAAAAATTATTATATTTTCGTAATAATTTTGGTAAAAAATTCTCCAAAAATTTTCATATTTAAGAGTAGTGCCTATTAGATGTAATCAATACGATGAAATGACGGCTATAATATAACAAATAAAGATAAAATCTTGGAATTATTTGATGTTTAATTTTACTCCGAAGAATTTAGTAGTAAAGAACACCAAACATGATTAAAATAAAATATACGCCGTGTTTTGTGAAATTTTAAAACCAAGCATTCATTATCAGTATTCTTCTGTTTCATTACGATCGATATTCCATGAATATATTCCAGTAAATTTTTATTAATACCGCAAATATTTCTTGAATGTATGGTAATCAGAATTATACTATGAGGTTTAAAATAGAAAATAATTGTTTTTCAAGTACGCTATGAGTATTTCTCAACTGGTTTCATTCATGCCCTTCACTTGACGTAGAAACTAAGTTTCATCTGAATCGGGCGATGGAATGCTCAGATAAAGTGACGGAGCTAAAATAATACCACTTGACTCAAACTTCGGGAGCAAGTTTGTCTGCTTGAGAAGTAAAACTTGACGGATGTCCGCTATAGTCATAACTTACATAACTCTAGTTTACAAACTTTTGTTGCTGTCCTCAGAACTGGCTGCAGACGATTTGTATTTCCGAGTCCTCTTCAAAATACTTGCTGTAAAACAGTGAATTAGAACAAAATATTTGTTAGTAAAAATTGAGCTATGTGAAGAAGACAGTAAGTATATTTATGCAAACTAAAACATAATAATAAATAAAATATGAAAAAGAGATCAATTAACAAAACTATTTCATTATTGATTATCTTAATTTAGTATACATTTAAAAGTATCTTCACAACAATATATCTGGTTTAACAAATATAGGCTTAAATTCTCTTGAACGTAGAAAATGGTAATACCAGGCACAATAGATAAATTAAAGTTTTATGACTAGAACTTTTATGGCTTTGATTACCTGTGAATTTAAACCCCAAGGTAGATTACTTTATAAAAAGGTAGATACTTGTAAAATAAATTAGTAAGGAGCTATAATCTACTTTACATTAAAGGGAATTATCCATAATTGTAGCACTATATTTAATTAATGACAAAGGTTTATAATATATAGTACAAAGTCGCTATTCCATTTAAATAGACAAATATTTGGATTGAACTTTTATTACATAGCTATATTTTAAATTAGTTACCAGAAAAAGAACATTTAATTAATTTCAAATTAAAGAAAGCGAAATTATTTTATATTTTGGCTCAGATGGAACGAAAGAAAGATTAGGTAAAGTACCAAATATGTAAAGGAATTTGAAGATGCAATGCAAGAGGTTTTTTGTCTTTGAATAGAAGGAGCTAAAAATTGACAGAAATGTTTAATTTGATAATAATAATAAAGTGTAGTATGCCTTTGCACTCACTACTCCAACAGACACAATTATCCCAATATCAATGTTTATATATGCATGTGTAGTATCAATCTTGAATAGGGGGCTAGGTTACTTACAAAGCCATCAGCAGAGCAATAAGAACGTGATTCGTCAATTTTAACATCCAATTAAGATGAAACATGTAGCTAGACGTGAAACGGGAATCTGGTACCATTACTACCATTTTTTAAAAGTTTCAAGAGAAGATTAACACTGCAGACTATGGAGTGCTAAGAAAAGCGTGTCAAAAGTTGACTATCTGCCTGAGTTTGATACTTGCGAATGAGACGCGTAAATAAAATGCAACTGCTCGTGTTTGCTCTGCGAACACCAAGGAAAAGTACAGGATATGGAAAGGGTCACTGTAAAATCGCCCAAGTCTTAGCACTTGACGTTCGAAGGAAATGAAAACAATAGGTCATGCTAGCCACCCTTTTTCACGCACGAAGATTCCGGGACACATTTTCCTGGAAAGGTTGCAGTCTGGACAGATTACCTGCATCACCGAGTAAAGGCTTGGATTGACAATGTCACCAAAAAGATGCAAAAAGGATTACTCCTACTTTTCTAGTGAAAAAACACGAACCGGGGTCAGACAGACGAAAGCGGCGCAAAGTTTATAAAATAAATAACTGCGGAAAGGAAGAGAAGATTTTTCGCGTCTTCAGATAGTCATACATTTTTTGGACATTCATACGTTTTCGGATGCTGCATTCTTTTCGTTGTTATCATATTTAATCTGCAGCATTGTAGAGTCATTACTGCTGATAATTTGGAAGATTCCTTTCACCTACAAATGACCGATTGTGGACGTTCCTTACCGTAGCTGACCGAAGATCCACGAGTTACACCAACATCTAGAGCCAACTGATTTCCAACAAAGCGGCGATTCACGTTTCTCGCCCCCCCTGGTTATTTTGTGTGTTAGTCAAAATTCGATGCCAACTTTTGGTTTATCCCCACTAAACCCCTAGAGCAGAATTACTGCTCCCTGTTGAGTTGAGAAGTAGCCAGCCAATTTTTTATTAATTAATTATATTTATATTTTAGTAACAGGTACTTCTTAAAGAATATTTAATTGAATTAATTTTTTATAAAATTGCATATTTATAATTAATTTTAATATTATAATAATTAATTTTAATGATATACCCTCTCCAAACCATAAAGTCATTGCTCAGGTAATTGTATGATGACGTCTGTAATAGAATAATAGTTAGATTGAAAGACTAGTGCATTGATGACTGATAAACTTTTTTGCCGCTTAGACGATGATAAAACAACGAATAGGACCGAATTTAATAATAGAAATGGAAGATATCGTAGTCAAGTAATGTTTATGACAGCTTCTTTGTTAAAAATGAAGAAAAATATGTAATATGTGAGTAACTATTACAGAAGAAATGCGGATAATAATGTTAAAAAATTTATAAAGAAATGTAAATGCTAAATTTATAATGAAATAGGTCTTTTATAGAGAATTGTTTTTGTGGTCAGGCTGCAATTATTACAATTATAGAAGATGAAACGAGTAGAATTCCAATGGATATAAATTTCATTAGTAAATTAGAACTCAGAAATAGGTTTCTAGTATTTAGACGAGCCTAATATGAGAGAGAACCCCCCAGAGGAAAATAAAATGGAGACAGAAGAATAAGCGGAGGGGTGCTTTGCACAAAAATAATTTACTAAAGGAAATTTGATGTAGAAAGTACAACAGGGCTAAATGTATCGAAAACTCGTACTAGTGAAGGCTCTAAACTATTACAATTTTAATAATAGATTGTTACACTATATGTACAAATAATTGTTTCATGTATTCAACGAACGTTTTATATGTGTTAAATGTGCTGCTTTGCATTAGGATCAATTTAGAACCAAGTAAAAACCAAAACACTCCGGAAATTATAACTGAAGAGCTTTACAGTAAAAAAAATGAAGCAATTATTTGCGTAGTCCATTAGGGGCCATTACAAAACACATTTATCCGTTCCTTCATTTTATTTATGCTTGTTAATGGTCTTGCAATAATGGATTAGTAAGGGAAAACGTATATACTCGAGCAGATGGCTTTCGCAAACAGGCGTCCCTGAAAATCTATTATTCAGGAAACTGCTTAAATTATCTTTGAAGAGTTATTCTCTTCCAGATTTGTATTGCTACAACGGAAAAATTTTCAATTCCAAAGAGATCTCGATATCTGTCTTCATAATAGGATCACATTTATTTCTCCGTTTTTTCACTAGTCTGTATGTCGCTGTTACTCAGTTATTTCTTAAATATCGCAATTACCTTTCCTGAGAAACTAAACCCCGAAAATCCTTGTAATTGTTTCTAAATACATTTTTAAATTATTTATTAAAATATTCTGATAATTAAATAATAAAAATTACTACTATTAGGGTTTTGTAGTATTCGGAATTTCTCTTTTCGCCATTTTATGTAATAACTTGTATTATACTCGCTCCTCCGACATGTTGTGGTGCTGTGGTCATCGTCATTGCCTCAGATCACAGACGTTCATGGCTCGAGTCCCGGCGACAGAACATGAATGTCGTGTGTTTGTCCATTTTTAGTATCTACAGGTAAACAATTGCCAGACCCTGATACCTACGTTCGTACTGTCGACTACTACATTGGCAACAATTAATCGCCGTCCTAATAATTTACCAAAAATATGAAAGGTTCTCCAACAGAGAGAAAACCATGTACTTCAATCAAACCGATCATAAGATTACCATAGAATCGCCTTTCCTTTCCCTCGCTTTTTCCTCTCTCCCTTTTTGCTTTGTCTCTCTTTCCCCTCCCGCTCTCTCTTTTTCCTCAATTTTAGAAACAGCATGAAATTTGGTACAGCTTTTATCCGTACATGTTCTCCGACCACATCTCTCCATTTGTTACGCCATTTAAAAAGTGCTTTATTTAGTAATTTGAAAATAATATTAATGAAATAATGTAATGGATGTGTATGTTTGAGGTATTTTATTTAGTTAGCAAATGTGAGATTAATTTTGTTACTGACCTACGAAGAGAACTTTATTCATCACGCACTCGAAATGAAAAAATATAGTATGACAAATTGAAGGAATAATTGGACATTTTTTAAAAAAATTAGACAACACATTATTGTTAGCATAGATTTGTCATTAAGAGCTCCTGATTTAATCGAGAGTCGTTTAAGTAATTGTATTGCAGGTTTTATTAAACAACTGTAATTACCTCCAAATGTGTTTTTGTGGCATCCTGTTTCTCTTTCTCAGAGAGAAGTCCCGCTCCTTGTAAACCTTTTGCATATGCAACGCTGTCCTAATAAATAAAGACATTCAAAATTTTCCTATACAGTATCTTGAATTCTAAAGTTGCAAAGTAAGTAAGAGTTGGTCACATTGTCATGCAATGTGTAAAGTATTCAAGTATAAAATAGGAATACAAATAAATTGGCTTACAGTTTGTAAAATTGTATTTTCAAACTGTTTAAAATAAAAATAAATCTTAATCCTAAGAAATGAGTAAAATAGCAATAACTAATAGTAGGATTTGTATTTCAGATGTGAAAATGTTTTAATTCAGAAAAAAAAACATTAAAGAGGTTTGGTCAGTTAAAAAATAGTTGTATAGATGGATTGAACAACATCTGAAATATAGCGCAAGGCTATGCAACTATTAATATTAGCACACATACAGATTTTGAATCGTTAAAATAGTATTTCTGACGTTTGATCCGTAGTTTGTAAATCTAATATAATTTACATATCAGCTATCCTCGTGCAAACGTCCAGAAAAAAATAGAACATTTAATTTCAATAACATTATCAATATATATTCAATTGTCATTAATTATGCATTATCACTGTTCCAACTGTAAATCTATGAGCAAAAGTTTATAGTAATAACTGAATTAGGTAATATTATCTTCTTCGAGGATAGTTTTATTACTATTTTGTGTCATTTTAATTTTGATGATAATGATGAAAAAATATTTTGGTTTCAAATCAATTACACATTTAATAAAACCTAAATGAAATTATAGCTTTTATTGTAAATTTTATTAAAATTTTAGAGAGGCTTTCTGCACATACCATAGTCATCTACAAGTTTTAAAAAAATAATTGAAACGTTACAAAGCATATTATACATGTAGATATATATAGTACAAAAGTATATTTGGTTATAATTTGTTTAAAATCATAAATCTACTGTATATACCTTAATTTATACACATATATTTGGTTTGTTTTGTTCTTACACTTATCAAATATTGTTTTTAGAAATTAAATAAGTCGATTCTAATCTTAACCATACACACAGACACTATTGGCGATTTAAATTTCGACGTGGCTAAATTTTAAGTCCTGGATTCATTTAAATAAATTTCGATGTAATTTTCGACGACTCGTGAATGTATATTGCCGATTGTATTTGGTTAGCTCAGGAGTGATAAAATTTGTTGAGCTTTAGGAACTCCAAAGTTCGACAAATTCCTTGGAATCATATACAAGTAGGTTAGCACAGGCAAGGAAGGCCTTCACAAAAAAAGGAATTTACTAATGATAATATCAATGTGAATATTAGGAAATCATTACTAAAAATGTTCGTATGTAGTGTGGCGTTACATGGGTGCGAAACGTGGACGTTAGGAATTGCAGACAGGAAAAGGTTTCGAATTGAGATGCTTTAATAAATTATGAAAATCAGATGGCTGGATAGGGTAACTAAAGAGGAAGTTATAAGCAGAATAGCGGAAGAATTTGGAGAACCTGACAAAGGGAAGGGATATATTAATAGGCCACATTTTGAGACATGAGGGTCTTGTGAAATTAGTATTATTGAGAAGTGGATGTGGTAGAACAGAAGAGGGAGGCAAAGGATGGTATACGCTAAGCACATTGGGGAGGATGTGGTAGGTACGTAGATATGAAACGGCTTGCACAGGATAGGTTAGTACGAAGACTTGAATCAGACCAGGACTGAATAACACAACGATAGTTTCCATGAAAAATTAGAATTTATATATTACATACTAAAAATTAAATAAAATTACAATCAAAATAATAATATGATTTTGGTGTTATTCAATGTGTTACTGGTTTAATACGAAGTGTTTTTCATCATTATCAGCTAATACTATTTTTAATATGACTCGCCGTTGATTAAATGATTTCCTACTTCCTTTGGTTCCATTCAGACGGACTGTAATTAAAAACTTTTTATCACAATTTGAGATGGTAGATTGCGATAAGCACGAGATAACGAACAGAGTCATTTTCTGAATTCGCAAATTATCTGGCAATCGAGCGGAAGTCTTTTAGGCTGAGGTCGGGGCACGGCATCTGGTATGCATGTCACTGCGCGATTGGAAACCGGCCACGCATTCGCATACATGCTACCACATGCAAAACGCCAATAATTTTAGTGTCACATTCGCCAATGACCCGATGTGGAGGGCTCGCACGTTTTCATTTGAAACCAGTCCCGGGGAACGGCCGTGCACTGCGCTGCCACCCGGACAAAAAAAGGGGGGAAAACTCACTTTCACGAATCGTTTATTCATTTACGCTCGGGACCAGATGAACTTTATTGAATAATTCAAAACGGGGCTGATACATAATCGTGTTCCTGCAACCATTAATTCACAGAAAATATGCGTTCCTCAGGGGTGCGGATGGAGGTAGGGGCAGTGTTGCAACGGCTCGCTCTTCCTTATGCGACAGCACGGCTTCCACTTCTCCACTGTTTGTGTTTGGCGTGTTGCAAACATGTTACCGGGCATACTTTCCTCCCCAATGCTGCCTTTTGATTTTTTTTGTCACAGAATTAATAAAATATTTGCTTTTCCTTGGAAGATATACCAACCAAAAAATCGTCACATGAGTCGAAACTTTATTTCTAAGACAAATAATTTAGATTTATTCATGTTGTGTCTGAAAATTACATAAGAAAATATAAAACCTCAATAACTTACTTAACTTCCTAATAATGTATGGTAGTATAAAAACACGAGACTTTAGTTACAATTATACAGAAATCACATCATACTTTCCTGACTTAAATATTACAATTAATAAAACGGCCAAAAAAGAGCATTAAATATATAACTATTAACATCAGAGTTTTCTGACTTAAATATTTACAATAAATAAAAACGGCCAAAAAAGTCAGCATTAAATATACAACTATTTATTAACAAATGCGATGTTTCATCCCCATTTTGAGACTTCTTCAGGCTTAAACTTTAGCAATACATCCTATTTACTCCTTGACTCCATCAGTCGAAAAGATTATTGAATTTACAAGCGAATAAACTGGAACATCTCGGATTTCGGCCGTAACCTTCGCTGGAGATGGCCGTTTTTATTTATTGTATATAGAAATCATCCATTTACCCGCGGGCAATGGCTTAAACTTACGGGATAGGAGGTTCCTGGGTGAAATGGACCAATTAATTATGTATCTTCTGTTGTATTGTTAACTAATACTAATATGAAACTTTTACTTAACCGACCTTTGTATGAAAAACACACAAGAATTATTTTTTGATAAACAAGATTTTAATTATTTCATATATCTCTTATTTCTTTGTAATTATGATTATTATACCACAAATAAAATATCGAGAAGGAAGGGTTATCCATACCTTCTACAGAAGGGCAAGAAAGAAATCAAGAAAGGAGGAAGCCAAGAATGCAGTCTGTCGCCCACGCTGTTTTACAGGTGATGATGAAAGTTAAAATGGAATATTCAAAAGTATTCACACTGCTAGGGGAATCTTACGGTTTGGCGATGATATTTTATTAACGGAGTCAGAAGGAGACTTGCAAAACAATAAATGGTATGAACTTGGTCCTGAAGAAAGAGCGCATCATAAGGATTAATAGAGAGACAACAAGGTGATGGAGTGTAGTATGGGAAACAGTAGTAAACCCATAATAAAGGGTATTTTGAAGAAAGAGTATGATAGCACAGGCAAAAAAGGCAAAAAAGATGAATTTACTTACGGTTAATATTAGTACGAATTTTAGGAAATCATATTAAAAATGTTGGTATGGAATGTGGCGTATTATGGATGCGAAACATAGACGGTAGAAGTTGCAGAATAAAAGCAATAGAAGCTTTTGAAATGCAGTGCTATGAAAGAATGCTGAAAATCAGATGGTTGGATGGAGTAACAAACCAGGAAGTTTTAAAAAGAATGAGAGAAGAGAGAACGATATGGAGGACTTTGACCAAGGGAAGGGATGGATTAATAGGCCACGTTTCGAGACATGGGAGTTAAGTAAAATTAGCATTAGAGTGAAGTGTGTGCGGGAAGAAAAGAAGAGGGAGGCCAAGGATGAAAGGTTAGAGTGGATGTGGTAGTTATTTGAAAATGAAAAGGCTTGCGTAGAATAGGATAGCGTGGAGGGTTGGAGAACAGTCTAACGACCAATTATTACAACAGAATAAAACTTTTCTCAATTTTTTTCAGTCACTCCTATATAAAATTGACGTATTTACTATGTGGCTTATTTCAGCGTCATCTGCGGCAATGATGAATCCGGCTTTTCACGTCGTACATGAAAAGAAGGAAACAGTGTCATCCAAGAGATTTCTCAGCTGTTACAAAATTTTAGAGAGCAAGCACTACGATCGAGCGTTTATATTAGAGATAGGGAGTTATTAGAAGTATGCAGTAGTTTTATACAGATTTTACGCAGGATCAGTTGTAATGTAGACAGAGAGAAAGAGAATTTCCATAAACGTAAAAATGGACAAAATGGAGTCCAAGGAAACAGAAATGATTCAATTGAAGCCCAAGTAGGAGCGTATAGCTAATTTGAATTACAAATTGTAGATGAGCCTGACTTAGGTTTACAAGAGTGGAAACATGTTGAATCGGTTCTTGGACGTCGATTCGGATTAGCTGAGTGGTCGAGCTCCCGTCAGGGGTTCGAGTCCCTGGTTCGGACTACATTTTTCCATTCGTGTCTTCCTTCCTGGACACTCGATAAACTCTGCAGCTTCTAATGATGCATAAATCCTTTTCCCGCTGGGTTGCTGCAGTATGTTCTTTAAATTGTTGGTTGACGATTGTTTCATGGTTGGCCCTTTTTTTGGTTTCCGTTGACTAATTTTATTGGGAGAGAAAATAAAAGTGATCTTTACATGTTAGCAAGTCAGTGTTCCGAAAAACATTTGTTTCTGACCAACTAGAAAACTGTACTATATATTCCAATCGGAAGAGAATTAAAAAATAAGTAGAAATGGACTTTATAAAACAAGTATTTGAAAAACACTTTCTAGTGAAAAATAATAAGACGTCACACGAAATCCGCGTAACGGCAACTGACGCTCTATTGTTCAATCTGTTTGCATGAGAAATAATAACTGTAACACACAGCCGACCACCTGTGGTGTAGTGGTTAGCGTTGCTGCCTCGCACCACAGAGGTCCTGGGTTAGTTTCCTGGTATCGGCATGTTGTGCGTATGTTTTCACTCTGTGAAACTACAGAGTTCTCCCTACCGTAGTACCTAATAACCATAGAAGTTGATGCGTTAAATAAAGGGATTAAAAAAAGCTGTGCATATTAGACAGCTCGTTACTGAATGATCATTCCTCTTATCGCAGGTTTTAATCACTTAACTCAAAATACGGGAGTGGCAGCATCAGGAAAAAGGCCCTAACACGGACACCCAGCTTATAATGAATTGCGGAAAAAACATTAAGCAATAAATTAAGGTACTAAAATTATAAATGAATTATTTTATGTACACGAATTTTTAAATTAATTATTAATTGTTAAAGTATTCAATTCTTAGACTGGTATGATGAAAATCTCCATGCTAGCCTATTCTGCACAAGTCTTTTCATTTATACATAACTACTACATCCTACATACTCACTAATCCACTTAGAGTATTCCATCCTTTTATTCTTACCACGTCCACTTCTCTCTAATACTAATATTTTCACAAGACACTGTGGTGATTCATGACCCTTACAGTCGGGTAAAGCAAAAATAATTTAGTTTTTGTTATTTACGTATACAGGACGGAAGACGAGAATGGCTTGGTGGGGCCGAGTAGGCGGGAAATGTCGGCGGGAAAACGTCACCGTCTGCAACATTGTTGATGGCCTGGAAGAGATTAGATTGGCCAGTTGTTGCAGAGAGGCTGCCGGAGAGAGACGCTAGGGAGAGACGAAGCAGTGGCAGAACAAGGCGACATGTATAAAATTTAGTTTCTGCACATTTAAGAAAGGAGATTCATTTTGTGGGAGTACAGAAAATAAAAAGATAACATTTGATCTGAAGGAGAGGCGCTAGAGAATCTTAATATGAAGAAGACGTGACCCAGCAAAGGAACAACCGGCATACGGACAAAAACGAAGAACGACGTCATCAGGCGTTAACATCTGGTAACGGCATTTTACCCAGCTTTTCCACACAAACCATTCTCGTCTGATTCGCGATTTTAATTTTCAACTATATCGTTCGTCACCCGCGTTCCCGGGAGCAGCCATTTAAGAAGCTGCGTAGAGTATTATTTTTGCTTTTACCGACTGAGCTAATGATTAAATTGATATCGTAAATTTATATGTTTTCCACTATAACTTAATTTGAGTTATATTTCTATTCAAATTAAATACATTATTATTATTATTATTGTTCGTTTGATTGTACAACAATATTTTTGATGGTGTAACAAACAACGAACACCACAACACTCATGTCTCATGTCTCAATCTATCCCTTCTCGTGGTCATCCATATTGTCCTATCTTCTCTTATTTTGCTTAAAACTTCCTGGTCTTTCTATAGTTGGGTTTCCAAACTGTTTTCCGTTGAACACTGGTTTCCCGCGGGGCCTGAATAGGTGTTCCGCAAAATTTTGTAGCTATTCTGTGTATACTGTTGATTATAATATCACGTTATAATACCACTTAATCAGTTCCTAAGACAAAAACACCGTTTCAATGGAACGACATATAGTCAAATCATTTCTCACATCTTTTCCGCACCGTCTGCACGAAAGAGATGGGGTACATTGTTCCTTCCTTACCGACCATCAAGACTTGTCAGGCAAAACAAGCCGGCATCAGCCCCACAACCAGCTAAACGGGATAACAAGGTCAAACCCACAATGTAAAGAAATGTTTGGGAGTAGTGTTTATGAACAAAGTTCTCGATGTTTCTTAACTGATCAAATTTGGTTCTAGCTTGTTTTGGAGCCGATTTAACAACGTTGCGAAAGCCTGTTCCTTGTTACTCTCTACAAACTGAAAAGGGGCAACAATGAACAAATGTGGACGTGTTTAGTCAATTAGCATCCTGAATACGAGTGAGATAGAGGTTATCATAGCCCAGGATTAGACATAGGCTTCCCAGACGTCATGTTTTGATCGGGACAGTCCCGGTGTCCAGGCCATTTTGTCCTGGTTTTTTGATAAAAATTGCGGAATATACATGTTTTATAAATAGATAGCCCGGTAACAAAAAATTTCGACATTGTCCGACTTTATTACTGATGAAATCTTCACAGTTGTGTTCTTTAAAATACCTGACCCGGTTGGTTAACCGTGAAGATTTCATCCGAATTATTCACCGGGAAAGTCTACGTTCATTTATTACTGATATTTGAGAGTAACTTGCATCGATTGTATCATTAGTTAATTATTGCGTATTGTAGAGTGAAGTCAAGTTCTAACACGAATTTTGTGTTTTTTGCAATTACATTATTAATTATAATGAAACAATTGATAAATAAATTAAATTTTAGTTTAAAAGAATAATAATAGCCACCTAAAACAGACCAATTAAAAAAAGATAATCTCTTTTGGACATATTGACAAAGTAAAATGTGAATAGTTCTCATCAGAATTTTTAGTGACTCATGTCGATTGTTAAGACATAAAAAATCATTTAAAATGTGCAAAATATAGGGCTGGAAGAAAGACAAAAATGGAAAAATGTTGGCCGATCATCAGACCTCCCGTTTTCCGGGACTCGAGTCTCTGTTCGGGTCGACATTTTTCCATTCTTGTCTTTCTTCTAAAAATATCTACTTCCTTAGCATAAGGCTAGTTTAATAGCGGTATGAACTTCCTGTAAGATATCATATTTCAATAATGCTAAACGAAAAAATAACGAATTTTTAATATCTGTTAAAGAAGCTATTATATATTAGTAGTTATGTTAGTATATTGTAGATTTTCATTTTTTAATATTTCCTATTATATCAAAATATAATTTATAATTCGAGTCCAAAATAAATAAATTCCTGATTTTTTTCCTTCATTTTATGTACATTTTGGTCAAACACGTCATCCCCCACAACCCTCGTTGTTTTTAACGCCTCCTTCCCAGAAAATATCGTACGGATGCCCGTGTTATGAGGTTTGAACAAATCCTCAATTTTGTCCCGGTTTCGAAAAAAAATTTATGGTAAGTCTAATTATACAGATGATATTTTATTAAATTTGACAGTGAGCATCTGGAAGCTTTCGACATACTGTCATTATCGTCCAATAAAAAAATTACTTATTGTATAATTAATATGTTAAAACATAGTAGTTGTGTATCTATCGTAAGTTCACAAAGCAGCAAAACTTAGAAATAGGGATGAATTGGAATCTGATTTTTTTTAGAAAAAACACTGGGGCCTCTAAAATTTCCACAATTATAAAAAATTTGTTATGAATGAAGCCGTGACAGTGATAACTATGTAAAATCAAAACCACTTCAATCCCGACTTTTATTACATACTGAAGTGGATGACTATTCAGGGAAAAAAACACTATTAAGACTTTAAGATTTAGTTATAGGCAATGGAACAGTAGACATAATTTTATTTGCTAATTTTGATGAGCCGTTGGTTGACCAAATTTCATGCTGCTAACACAAATTATCCCTATTATTTCCCACGTTCCAAAACCACAGGAGATCAAAAGATTTAATTTTCTTCTTCATATGAGAATTGTTGTGGTGTGAAGGCAAACGTCGCTTCTCTAATAAGAGAATTTAACTCGCACAACGATTTTTAACCGTTAACGGGCGCAGAGCTTTCGCAGTAGTTATTAATTCTAACTCGGCTCAGCAGTTTTATGGCATTTTTCTTGGAATTCGTTTTATCGCCCGCGCGTGAAAGTGTCCTGGCAGTCATAAACACGTGCTGCTTGTCTCGACACAAAACGCTGTTTCCAGCTACCCTCTCCTTTCCACCAATTCATTCCCTCTCTTTTGCAGTCGAAAAGTACGCATATAAAACCGTCAGAACCCCTGGCGTCTCTGTTTCTTCTGAAAATTTCAGTCGTAAAGCCAATAATAAAAAAAGGATACCTCGCTTGTAATGGGCTTGATGTTAACGCCCAACAAGATAAAATTTGACTCGGTGGAATTTTATGGTATTTCAGCAACACTTATCAAAAGTGACGCAAACGTATACTTTTTTTTGAGACATTAACTTTGATTTTACTGTGCAACATGCTATAATTAATAAAACACCTAGTTAAATGTAAACATTTTCATTTCAGCATTCACGTAACTCATATACGACAGTTTACATAAAGAAAGCGATGCAGGTAAACAAATCTATGAAAGTGTTAATCTGCTCACGCCAATTTCAGAATATACGAAACGTTTTAAAAGAATTAAACAAACTAGCGTCGGATAAGATACGAAATCATGTTGGTGTACTGTTGAGCGTCACCGCCTTTTTTCACATGAATCCCGGCATAGAAAAAATTGTTTGTAGTAAAAAGTCAACTCTTGCCGTAAATTCTATCAAAACAGATGCCTTAAATAATTAATCTATGTAATCACACACTATCGATCTACTGATCGACAATTAATTAACTTGCTTATACCGATGTGACATTCAAAGGGTTTATTATTATCAATTGATCAGAAAATGATAGCCAATAGGCGCTGAAACGTTTTTATTAGTTAATAGATATATACGCGACTAAAATATTTTGTATACAAAAGTATTGATGTTTACTACACGAAGCATTAAGTTTAAAGGTAGGCTAACAAATCAGGTTAAAAATAGGATATTATTATATATTTTTATTTCTTTTAAATTTATCTTATTTAGTCATGCTTTATTTAACGGGAACTAAATTCAGTGAAGTACAAAATTATTCAAATTTATTGAGAGAGATGGCGTCTTTCTCTTAGAAGTAAATGGTGAATATTTGAAAATTAATTTCGACGCAAGACAATTTTTTCCGGATGGAAGTAATTTAACTGAACGAAGGAGGATAACATGAAAAATGTCAATTATAAATTAAAAATGAATGCGTTTCTACAGTCATCATTAAAAATAACTCTGAAATGCAAATAATTTTATGGATGGCTGTTTTGTCGCATTAAATTTTTTTGTCATATTAATTTTTTTTACAAATTTTTAAGAACTGAGTTCGTATTTGTAGAAAGCAAAATTAAATATACGGTACAGAATATATTTTATTTCTACGTCTGTTTCATTAATAATATGAATTTATTAAGTATTATAACAGATCTTAATATAATTATAAAAATAAAATATTAACCAAAAACATTAATAAAATATATTTATAGCAATCAAGTCTATAAAATTTTTGTTATTTAAGAAAATTACTTAAAACATATTGAGCTACGAAAATAATTTAAATGAAATAAAATTTTCTGCAATATTATACTTCCTGGGTCTCAAAACGTGCGATAAAGTTACGTATTAAATTAATAATGATTTGCAAGATTTTAATTTTAATAAAACTATGTTCTATGTTATTCATTGCGAGGATTGGTAAGAGAATTAATAATACTCCCCTCAATCCTGCAACTATGGACAGAATTAGCCGATAAATAAATTTGATTAGTCAAGAACATTGTCAGATAATTTTTCGGAAAAGAAGTAAGTCTTCTAAAAGTGTCATTAATATTTTTGGCAGTAGCTTTCAAACTACTTGGCCATTTTAACCCATAATTAAGTTAAACAAATTTTTAAATTTACCTCCTCGATTTTAAACTTTAAAACTGAAGGCTACGTTGAGCAACGAAATATATTTGATAATAATTATCACATCTAATTATATCTTTAAAATGGTCTATGTCTAGATCGAAAGCTACCGCCAGTAAAATCATTGTCTTTTTAAGAAGTATACTTCATAAGAAATTCACGTCTTGAAAAGCTTAACTTCAAGCCCTTGGCTTATTATTAATATGATGATGATATTTTTTGTATTATTCCTTCTAAAAAATTGGATGATTAACTCTGTGCATTTAATAAAAATTGTTATAATATTATATTTACGTTTGAGTTACAATAATTTGTTCTCTTTATTTTCATAAAGTTTCTGTTTGGCCGTTTTAATTGGTATCTTAAATACATTTATTTTAGTAGTGTGCTAAACTTTTTCTAAAATCATCCAATAAATCTGAGAAAGTTTATGGATTGATGACAAAGCTTTACTTTTATCTCATTTTATTTAAAATCAAAATATTTTCAAAATGTATTCAAATTTAAATCTGATAAGTATTATTCTGTAGATTTCATTTCTAAATTTAGTAAAACTCAGAATTATTTGTATTCTTTAATGATTTTAATAATTGATTTTAAAAGTCCATCTCTAATTATATATATATATATATTATTAAGGCCTTAGGTCGCATCAACCCGAGGGTTACTAGCGACCATCCAATTGCAATTTTTATATCACAATTAAAAAAACATTTGACAATTGGAAGAATACAAAAACCGTTTCTCCTTATTAAACATAATAATATTTAAAATGAAATTTATGAAAAAACTTACACATTTGAAATATTACACTGATCACCTCTACATTTGTCTGAAACAGAAAAATTAACTTATAGCAATTGCATTAAAAATACCTAAATCACAAATTTGAGAACTTTTAAGATAGTGTCTTTGTTTTCAATTAATTAGGATTGAAATGTACCAGAGGTTTGTCCCTTTTTATAATTTATATATTACAAATAATTTTCGAACATTTGTCTAACAGAGTCAAAATTTTACCTAAGAAGTAACATAAATCGGTAATCTACAAATATGTCAGTTATCTATCTTTCTTTGTTAAAAAAAATAGTACATTTGATTGCCAAAATGTTTTTATTTATAAAATTTCTTGTAGTAACTGTTAACTTTGATACATTGGTTAGACTAAGAGATCACTATCAACTAGAATAGAGGAACGTAAAACCAATTATAAAAACACTCTTCGATTACTAATACTGTTAGTAAGAAAATATTTTTTAATTTTGATAATGCTATTAGATAATACATGTTAGATTTACAGACCAATATTATTATTAACCATTACCTGTATAGTCTACTGGAAAATATTTTATTCAAGATTATTTCCATATGTGGAAAAAGAGATGGGAACCTATCTATGTGGTTTCCGGAGAGGGAAGAGTACAATTGATCAGCTATTTACACAAACAGATACTAGAAAAAACAAATTAATATAATATAGAAACCCATCATTTGTTTATTGACTTTACCTCAGCATATGACAATATAAATATAACAAAACTATATATTGCAATGGAAAATTTAAAAATACGGAGAATCTTATAAAAATGGTTAGAGTAACAACGAAAAATAGTGCATGCCAATCAGAATAGAAAAAGAATTATCGATCCCAATAAAAACGACAAATGGTGTGAATCAAGGCGAGTCACTCTTATGCTTACCATTGAATAAAGCACTGGAAAAAATAATAAGAAATTAAGAAATTCAAACAACAGACAGAATATTCTACAAATCAGTACATATATTAGCATACGCAGACGACATAGATATAATAGGTAGATCATTGGAGGAAATGAAAATAACTTCTTTAGCTTCAGAGAAAGCTGCCGAAAAAAATGGGCTTAAAGATAAACAGGGAAAAATATAAATACACGGTAGTCAATGGAAAGAAACAATCATAACCAAGATAGCATAATAATAGGAAGCAACAAATTAGAAAAGTTAACAAATTTGTATAATTAGGATCTCTGATAAATGGAAATAATGATAATAAAACAGAAATAAATAAAAGAATACAGAGTGCTAATAAATGTTATTTGGAATGATAAAACATTTCACATCTAAATTATTACCACAAAAAAACAAAAATTAGATTATATAAATCAATAAAGCCCGTACTTATGTATGGAAGCGAGACATGGGTCGGGAGTTTTGAAAGGAAAAAAGGAATAAGATATAACAAACAACTATATTCATTTTATGGATCTCCGAATATAATAACAGATATTAAAACGGCTCGACTGAGGTGGACCGACACAGTCAAAGAATGTGTTAGATGGAAATAGTAAAATGAGTGATGGAAAGTAAACCTGTATGAAGAAGGAAAATATAAAGACCCAAGAATAGATGGACGGATGGATATCTGCAGGATATCAGGAGTTTGAAAATCAAGAATTGGTGGATTTGGACAAGGACAGAAATGTCTGGAGAAGGATTCTGAAGGAGGCCGTGGCCCAACTAGGGCTGTTGCGCCAGTTATGATTAGATAAGAAAGTGAATTTTAAGGAAAGATTAATTAAAACTTTTTTGTATGTTATGAACATAAAATTTACTGTAAATATTAAAAATGACACTTAATTAATTACATTGTGGTTTGTTAGATTGTCTTAGTTAATTTTATCTTTTGGCTATGATCTTTGTGATATATCTTTAGTTGAGTTTGTTTATTGATAAGGATCACAATAGATCGTTCAAAACTTTTAAAAAAATTATTTCATAAATCTTTTATACGGGTCGTTAATTCTTCACATGTATTTATTCACAAACGTTAATTGTTCCATAAGTATGATTGTGGTTTGTTTTCACCCAGAATATTTATTGATGAAAGTATCCATCTTTATTCTCTCGATATATCAAAATAATGGGATTCAGATGCCGTCAAACAGAGTTGTTTATACAAGTTTGCTGTACGAATCTTAGATTTAAATTGTGATCTGTGGAAGAGGGAAAATGGGAAAACCTCTGCGTTCATCTCAGTTAATTCAATTTCCGTTAAATGGTGGTCCGCAGAACGTTACGCATGACTTATTCACGTCTTGAGCTGGTCAGAGCGAGGCCCAAGGAGCCTCCCTAAGAAGGCTCAGGTGCGCTGAGCGATTAAATATTCCTCCGGGCGCAACCCTTTTGTGCGTGTTAATATTTAACATAGTTGGCGCAACTTTATGAAAGTCGGATGAGCGTTTGCGGGTAAAAGTTTCGTTATTAACAATGTATTAAGGGAGGCTTCTGTTAGCAATATTTTTTACCCTCTTTCATTTTCTCGGCCCTCTTCTATTCATATTTCCTGAGGATGCGAGCATTTGAGCTGTTGGAAACCGTCTTCCACTATTCTCGCGGAATCACAAAGAAAATGAGAAATTATACGTCCTCTTTTCCCCAGAACGAAATTTATAATAAAAAGCATAAAATACTATGGGTTCAACATGGCTCACAGAATAAGGCATATGCATGTATATCATTTCAGAACTTGTAAATAAAGTGACAAAAAGAAGAGTATAAAGTAAAAAATTCATGTCCTTTTCACTATGTGGTTATACTATACTACTGAAAATTAACATTTGAATCAGTAATTTACAATTATTAACTGTATTATATGATATTGAAATGAATATATGGGGTAAATACTTGTTTACAAAAACAGTTATTGTATAAAATGAGAATCCGTTAACTTAAAATTAATTAACATTAATATACAATAATTAAATCAATTTTAATTTACAAAGACGACTTTTTTATGATACACAATAAATACTTTTTAAGTTATTTACAATCAATACATTTCCATCAATTAGCATTTGCATACATGAAATATATTATATGGTAGTTTTTGCGGGCCCTCTCATAGAAACAGACACAAATCCTACGCAGAACTGGCGATACGAAGAAATCGGCAAAAGGTTAGAAACAGATTAATTACAGTTTTTGGCTTAGCCTGGAACTCGCCGCTCAAACATTGATGACGTACCAATCCCAATACTATCCTTTGACTTCCTTGTTGAACATTGAACACATTTCTAGTTCAGTTTTCTTCTCTAATGCCACTGACAAGAGCAAGCATTCCACCCATTATCCAAATGATCATAGCAAATTTCAATCTCTTACTTTTCAACTTCTTTTACTTTAATGTCCACTGCTTAATGTCCAAAAATCAATTTTCTTCCGTTTCTTAACAACTTTTCCCCACTTCAATTTTTAATCTCCTTCGGTGGCGGGGGCCGTTTCCCCTTTGGGAGGAGCCATTCACCCCACACGTTTTGGGGAAAACACCATGCCTCGCCACATACAGGTTTCATAAATCTCAATGAGTTTAGAAAACCGAGACCGGCGCCAAATCGTCTAAGATTAAAATATTATTCGCTGAATATTTGTTCATTTTCACAAAACTTTCCACCTACTCTCACGGTTACTAAAATATAGAAATTTTATAATTTATTGATGCATGTAATAGCTGGGGTGTAGGTGATCACAGAATAGTAATATACGGTTTTAATAAAAAGAAACTTTACTTTAAGTTAATATATGTACTTTATTATACGGTATAAGTTGCTGCGATTCTGACTACTGCCTTTATATGATATATGAATTTCTGTTTCAAATTATTCATGCGTCACTCAGTTATAACATGGGAATAGGGAGCGTGTTCCAGAATTTCGAGGGGATAAGTGAAATTATTCCAAAAAGTTCAGTGATCAGTAAAGGATAAATTTACTCACCAGTTGAACTTTATCCTGTAAAACTAACTATAAGCATTAAAATACATTATTTTCTATTTGTTATTATTAAAAATTAAAATCAAGATAAAATCAACAGTTTATTTTCGTAACAGTGTTTGCGTACCGAATAAGGTAACGCGAATTAAGTTGAAAATAAATGAGAATTATTTAAAACTCAATTAATTTACGTAGTCAGTAGAAATTAATTTATGAGATCGTTAAGTTGATTTAGTATTACAGGTTATTTTAACATAGTACATGTGAGACTTAATTAAGCACACTGGAGTATTGATTGGATGTTATCATCGCTGGCGATCCTTTCGCTTTACACAACGGGTTTTTATTCAAACGTTCGCAGCTGGAAATGTTTTTTAATAAAAATGAAATTTTGTACAGTGGAAAGTATGTGAAATCGCATTATAATCATTATGAAATCCTGACAATATTCAATTAAATATCTGTTGGAACTTTTAAAACAAATTGGAAGTACGCACGCGCTCATAATACATATATATAGTGTTATGGTTGGAGGATAAAGCTATTACAACAACGTATTGATAAATAAGAATAATCGAACTCCAATATTATAGCACTGTAGATTAATTAAAAATTTAAGAATGGCAAATAAAATGAATGAGTAGTATTTATCATCAAATTTTTTATCTTTCAGAATATTTTTTATACTGTAAATGCTTGATAAGAATTTGACCTGTTACTGTAAATTTTACAACTAGTTAAATAATGGGAAAGAGTATAAAGTACTGGATATAAATGTTTTATAATAAGTCAGCTTTTAAACATTATTATCAAATTAGAAACTATAAATGTCAATATTATGTCATATTCTTTTAAACGATAACACTTCAAGAAATAATTGTTTCAGAATTTTTACAATTATCAAACATTTATGCGTTACTTAAATAAATTCATATTTATTATTTTGTTTTCAAAACCCCAAAATAATAGGCCAGAAATTGTGCAAAAGTTCCTAAAAGTTACGAAAATTTAAACGCGCATAAGTGTTCGCATGCATGACGCGGCAGTTAATAAAAGCAATTTATTAGGGGCATTCGTTTCCAATCGTTTCCAATTGAGCACATTAAATCTCGAAAACATTCGGCTACGTATAACGATTTTTGTGTCATAAAGCCCTCACATTTTGAGGATTATTCGATAGCCTCTCCGTAATGACAATACCGAGTGCATCCATAATTCATGGGAAATATGAAGCCAAGGACAGTGCATAAAATATATTACATTTAGTGTCCGGCGGAACGCATATGCCGGTGCAGGTAGTTTATGGAAAAAGTAAATCAATGCTAATTTTAGTGCTGGAAACTTTGACTGAAAATTGATGGGCTCATAAGCATCGAGCGTTTAATTTTCTCCGTGAATTATTGAATCAGCAAAAATGTCTGCGCACAAACATGATACACGTATTTTCACTTCACCACTGTAACAATATAATTCTTTCTGTCTTATTTACTTGTAAAGAATACGTGTAACGCTAAGTCACCAATAAATTAAATTAAAAAATGAAACTAAGAATTTTATATTATATTAACTGCTGTCAACATAATTGTGGAAAATGTTATAAAGAACAAATTAAATGTTCTCTTGAAGATTAAGATTATAAAAACACGAAACCAATAAAAAATTTGTCAACATACATAAATTAGAAAGAAAGATGAACTTGAATGGAGTAATATTGCAATTTCAGGTGTGGACAATTTTTTTAACGTAATTTATGTGAAATGTTACAAATGTAATCATTCTCAATTCACATAATGATGGATTAGGAAACCTTTGGTATAATATTTTTTTTTAAATTCACATAACGAAAGATTAAAAATTATAAAAACCTTACATTTCACCTTAGGTATAATGTTTTAAAATATTGTATTAATTTGTAGATTGTAAATTATGATTCAAAATTAATTTTTAATACGATCACCAAGAGATATTGTTGTTTTACATTTTCATATACTTAGTTTGTGTTCAAATTTGTGATTTTAATAATCACTAATTGAAATTTTTATTTATTTTAGTTAAATGACTAATAAGGATAAATACAAATCGTATTGTGTGTAAACAGTAAACGCTAACACTTAAATACGTTGGATTTGCAGTTACTGTAGAAACTTAACAAGCAATAATCAGAGTCAACCTAAGAAAACTTCCGTAACAGAAATACAAACATTTAAGTCCCACTGTTTCCTAGAGAAAAGTGACAATGTTGAATGAAAATGGTGATGATTAACTTTTTGTTAGTATTGGAAAAAAATATAATTATATATATTTTACGGCCAAAGCCCTTCAAATAACCAGTCTATATCCTAATTTGGCATGCAATTTCGTGAAGTGGCTGGAAATCCCCGGCCAAAGTTCGATGTACTGATGCAAGGCTGTCCGGTAGGCGGCACATGACTGATTGGTTTACCTCTTCGCAGACCATTCATTATTTTACTCCCGTAAAACTTATACTAAAAATAATAAAACACACGTATTTCAGTGGAATCTTTGGGCTCAGAAGTTACGCAACTAAAGACTTGTTCGAGCTTGGTAAGTAGTTTAGTCGAGTGGCGAGTAATTCAGTAAATGAGTTAGTAGCAACTCACCAAATACCGTTCGCACCTACAGTTGACCAAAATGTACAGTACATTAGCAAATAGTGTATTTGCAAGAGGAACAACAGGCAAGGCAACAAAGTAAATAAGCTAATAAAACCTATAGCAATGGCTATTTTAGATGAAGTAGAATAAGAAATGCGTAATGTGCCAAAAGAAAAAAAGGTACTAAATGAAATTTAGAGGAGGAATGAGCTCTTCTCAAAGAAATAGCATAAAAAGATCTTAAAGGGAAGTGCGATTCACGTAAAAACAAAATTACAGACAGTTATCTACTTTATTGATACTGTGTGTAGTTGAAGAACACTGACATATATTTCGAATCGGAAAATCAACTATTTTAGGATTCAAACAACATACGTATATTGCTTCGTTTATTAATTTTATAATGCGGGGATTTAACGTTCCATGTTACAAATAATTAGCAACAAAACGACATGTTGACATCAGGGTAGCTATGAACTAATGAACTGGACCAAATTTATCAGTTTCACACTTGTTAGTGGATAGTGGCGCGTGGTGGTGGTGGTGTTGGGAGGCGCCTCTACTCCCCCCCCCCAAAAAAAAATAGAGTGAAATGAATCAGGTAGCAAACTAAACTACTCGACTAAATTGGGTTTGTTCAGACACGCTTGGTTACTAAATTACTCGCTACTCGAATAAACTAACTAAATGCGAAAAAGGCTTAAGAGCCGTCGCCTTTCACAATCAATGATAGTTTGGACGAGGGTACACTAGATGTAACTGCACCTCTAAGTGCACAACTAATAGCTGCAAATTTATAAATAATAACCTTTTGTGTAATTATATATGCCAAAAAAAGTTATAATAGTATTATATGGGGAACCTATGCCATCATTAATTCAAACCGCAATTGTAGCTGATCTTTCAATGGCATTGCTTCATAATATAAATATCGAAAAATTTATTGGGAAAATAAGCAAATACTTCTAATTTATGGCTTAATACTTCAATATAAATTTTACGGAACTCATAAATGCTGCTTTTAACATTAGTCACTTCATGTGCCACCTGATGGACAGTCTTGCGTCAGCTCATGGAACTTTGTTTATGGACTATGACCACTGGCCGCCCATTTCGCGAAGTGGACATCTTATAGATTTATAAATAATATATTTAAGATTTAGATATATTTACATAATGTTCCTCACGGTAAGTAATATGATGCTCCATATAAAATATTAACTAACAAGTTTTTTTCTATTTTGTACACTTTATTAAATGTATCTATCCATTTCTTCTTTGCATTTATTTTAATGTAAAAAGAATAACTTAAGTTTATAACTACGGTAACTTTAAAATATACTTGGTATTCTATAAAGTGTTATGGAAAATCTGCAAGGATTATAGTAGATTTTTAAAAATGTATCAGATTGAAATGAAATAATTCTTATTATAATTAATATTAAAGAATATATATTACAACTTAAACGCAAAAATTATTAATAGGTAACTTACTGCCACATTGCACGCTGCTCAGTGAAAATAAATTATCACTTCCTATCAGTGATAAAGTAATAATTGAATAAAATTATTAAAGCTTTTCAAGTTTAAAAAGTACTAACCCTAATGGCCAGTAAAAAATATATTTTCTATATCTTAATAATATAGAAAGTAGATATTTTGTGGAAAGATACACTTAGGTAATTAATTTAGCAGGAAGCTCTGTTCGCAAAAAATATTGAACAATTAAGAAATAGATATCCTGAGGGCAAATTATATCCGTTAGGAGTAGCATAAAAGTATTGCCCAAAGTCGGAATCCTTCAATTAAAAATATAATTCTATGTCTTCTTGTTTCTTTATTGTTATGCATCCTGTTCTTGTCTCATGTGTTTTCCTGAGATCGTAGATCCTCTGGCAGCCGTAAACAAGGAAACAAAGGCAGCCACTGAAGTTTCTCAATGTTACTAAATCTGACATAGACTCTTAAATTGATGCTGGTTCTGAAAGGAAATGAGATATCAGGATTTTTTCTAAGGGATGTAAAGAGGCACGAAAGGTCAGGAAAGTTCAGTAGTGTGAGGGTAGGTCACGTAAAAATCGGAAGGTTGGGGTTTTTACCAGTCAAAAGAGAGATGTGTATAATTTACAGTAAATATTACAAACTGTAAGAAGTGGTAAAGGAAAGGCAAACTGTTATGGTGAAACTTAACAGGGAAGGAAACGAGAGCCTGCGTTTATCTTCCTCGTGAACTGGTGGTGTAGGAGCTTTTAAAGATGCCTTGTGAATGTTATTGCCTCAGTAAGTAGGACAGCTTATATGCAGGTTTTTTTCGTCAGTACTTCTTCGTTACTGCCGGGATATTAACCTGTATTTTAATTATCCACCAAGGCGATGGCCTACGTCGTAGCAAAGTAAACGAGAATTCGTTGCACTCGAATGACAATTGAATTACAATGGTTTACAAATTTCAAGCAATTAACACCTCAAATTCTCAAATAAAGACATTGGAAAATTATTAGTCCCATGTGCCTTTAATGAATATGACTCTTCTATGTCGTTTCCGCAAAATTAAAACCGTAACTTTTTATTGTAAATTAAGCTTTGAAAGTTACGTTATGGAAATAAAAGGAGGGATAAAGTCAATGTGAGTTAATTCTTATTCAAATTATTTCAAGTAACACAGAAATACCTAAATGTACCATCGTCTACAATTCTTACCGGGGTTCATAGACATTATACCACATTAATATTTTCCGGCTGAATCCTACACAAACTCGTCTTCACTAAAGTAGTCGGGCTCCTGGTTACTATAAAAGTATATAATAATGAAATACTTCCTTAAAAAAGTATTTCGGATTACGAATTTGGTACTTTACATTCATATTTATTATTATTAGGTTTCTATTGTGTAGAAAAGAATTTGGAGGCCTTCGACCAAGAGAAGGAATAGATTAACAGGCTACGTTTTGAGACATGAGGGTCTTGTAAAATTAGCATTAGAGGTGTGGGGGGGGGTAAGAAAAGAAGAGGAAGGCTAAATATGGAATACGCTAACCATATTAGGGAGATTGTGGAATGTGGTAGACATATAGAAATGAAAATGCATGCGCAGGATAAGGTTGCATAAAACCAGTCTTATGACTAAATACCGCAATAACAACAACACTGTGAGGCATGTGGACGAGAAATTAAAAGAGAGTTGTATTATGAAGTGCAACAGACAGCAAGTGTGTTGAGAGATAAAAAAACCTGTATTATTCACTATTAATTAAAATAACACACTGACTAACAGTGGAATGAACCTTTCTCGGACTTCAGTCTAAAGATTATGGCGGTGCCATCCATCAAATTGTCGCTGACAAGCCGGTTGGAAACCAGTGAGCAATTTTTACATGCCGCTCACCGGGAAAGACGTCGTACATTTAAAAAGTATTTTCCTAAAAACTGTGATAGTTTGCTGAGTACATCATATAGATCTTGTAATTTATGCGGTAAGTTTAATCAAATCAATTTCTTGTTAAACTTCCGGGATATTACTCTTCTGTAATTGCTTACAGCTTAACTTTTCAGGCCGAAAGGTGTGTGACCTCGGACCTTTGCAGTTCTGGGAGAGGACGCTGCTTGACTCTGCCGCTTGGGAGGGGGCGCATAATCGGATTAGATCCACCTAATGCTGCACGAGATGCGTTCGCAGTTTCCACTATTTTGTAGGTATTTAACAAGACTTACATAACCAGGCAAGCGGGAGGAGTGGGCTTTAATGTTGCAGAACTGGCTTTAACGGTGCTTACAAGCGATGAGAGACAATGCAGTCATTTTTAGCCTGAAAATACATAAATGGCGTATTGCTTTTCTGGACTTCGAAGTGTAGGAATCCTCTATTACTTTAATCGAATATTCTATGCATGATACAAATTCGTTAACAAGTAATGCGTAATATAAGATAATGTAGTTCAGGCGAAACGTAATAAGGGTAACAAAAAATATATATTTCCAAGAAGCGAGCTTAAATTAGAGAATAAGAGTAAAGTTCAATTGGGCCCACAGTGATCTGTTTCTTTGAAAACATAAAACTAAATGGTTGTGTTATTAATTTATCAACAATACTTTTAATTGCGCTTGCATGCTGATATCAAGTAGGTATTTTAAAAATAGTTTTATAACTTTTAAATTATATTTTGAAATATAATTTCAATTTTGTTTCACAAAACTTATCTGACGAAATTTTCCAGAGACGAAGTGTTATTGATCTGTTAACCAGCTTAAGTAGAACACATCAAAATCGGTAACGAGTCCTACTCTTTCGAATTGCAGTTTAAGGGCAGAATCTTCAGTGGTCGTAACGTACGTCTTAAGAGCATCGAAATGATTCCAATTTAAACTTTACGTTCGACTGAAGCTGCACTTTCGCCCCTCCATTAAGTAAGGCACGGCTATTGGAAGTCACGTATCTAGCCGGAATCTTTCTTCTTTATAAGTCCAGTCACGTTCATGACTGCATGAGACAGACCATACATTGATATATAATCAAATGAATGACCATGTTTCATGGATAAGCAGATAAAAAAGTGAAATATAAGCCAGTTATTTTAAACATGAACAAATATATATATATATATATATATATATATATATATATATATATAGCAGAAATAAAAACAAAATATAGTGAATAAAAATTGGTTGTATTTCTATTACTCCTTTCTTTTATTTTAGTTTGCAGAATGAAGGAAGCTATTCAACAAGTGAATAAATTTTCACCTTAAACCTCATAAATATTAATTTTTATAATTTGAGCATATTTATAATTTAATCAGCCACAGATGAAGAAATTGAATTTAGATCAGAACGGAGAAGCCTCTACCGAACCAGAAATATAACTCACGACCTCGGGGACGTTTCAGAAAAACATAGTAATACAAATTATAGCAACCTGAATTTAGTTGACGGATTATGGAATATTTTGGAAACGTGATTTCACTCGTAGATAAGTCTACTGCGTACCAAGTTAAATTTTTTTGTTTGATTCAGAATCCATAAAAATTTATTTATCTAGCAATAAACACGATCCTTTCAAATTTTGAAATAGTACATATCCGAATAAACATGAACGTTAGAAAATTTTATGGATATTATTTGTTGTATAATAAAAAATTGAAAACAGTGTTCGTGAAAGTACTCAATTTTAAACAAAATATAATATACATACTATTTACGACGTACCTCAAGCAAAATCAGGATCCAATCAACTGAAAAAGTAAAACCCACAGATAAATCAGAAAGTTATTTATCAAAACAACTTTTATAACATACAAGCTCTTACCTTTATGAGGCAAATACATTCAAAACTGCAGTAAATCAACATTAAAGGAAAATTACAAAAAAACTATTTAACATAAAATAAAGCGATGTATTTATGTATTATCTCTTGAATGTTACGATATAAACTTAAGTATTTAAACAAAATGAGTTAGCGTCCTAGAGTTTTGCATTTATTTTAGTAGCAAAGAAATGACAAGTATTGGAACGAGCAAGTTGTTTTAACAGCTCCATAGTGTAACAAACCGGTACTACTATATCTAATCAAATGATAACAATGTTGCGTGGGAAATGAAAATATTCTATTTTTTTATAAGTCTAGTGTCACAGCCGTACAAAACAATATATATTTAGAACAGACAACCTGTAATGGATTTATTATTGTTGTTTGTAATATTTCTAGTTGTTCGCCAAAGCATTTCTTTCTTCCAAAGATCCCGCTCTCCCAGATGCTCCGCTCGTCTCCCTAAAGTATAGTAGGAGTTCTATATAGGAGTGCGATAGTTGTTTACTTAAGTCCTGCGTCCTGCCCGCAACTACACTCGAGTGATTGAAAAATCATATAATTAGAGATATATTGGGAATCAGTGAGAAAGTTACTATGTAATAGCTTCAAGATGCAAATGTATGCAAATGCAGCTGGTTCAGAGCAACGCCCACACAGGTCAGACGCACTGGTCATGGACAACATCCCAGGGACACACATTGATGAGTACCTAAATGCCTTATCCAATATAAGTTCAACTAAGATTAAATACACTTCAAGAATATAAAATAATAGAATACGCATTTTCTTAAGTAACAACAAAGATGTGTTAGAACTGACAAATAAGGATAAATACACCGTTATCAACAACCAAAAGTCAATATTAGGTCACTATTGACAAAGATGATAAGAATAATAGTATCTAATGCGTTTCCATTCATTCCAAACCAATTGATTATAAATGAAGTCTGTAAATACCTAATAATGTTAAATGATAAAATAACGGAATTAAAGGTAAACACTTCGGACAAGAAATTCGCACACATTTTATATTTCCGTCCATTAATTTACTTAGATCCAGAGCTCCTGTATAAACTCACAGAATCGTTATTAATTCACTATGATGACACTAACTTTAGAATATATTTAGCTCGATAAACTGAAAACTGTTTTGTATGCAAACTGGAATGTTAAATATACAGAAACAAATGAGAGAGAGGTGAATAATATAAATAAAAAAGATCTTCCTCCTTTCTCGCTACTCAAAGTTCCGATTCTTCTAAAAAAATTATTTCTCAGAATATTCAAGTTTCATCAATAGGAAACCGTCAAAAAGGACCAAACAATCCTCGTCGAATAATACTCAAATGAACTATGAAGAAGTTATAGAAACAATAAAGGATAACTTTCAAGCAAGTGAACTCAAACCCTCCCTAAATTTCCAAGAAACCAAGGATATTATTCTCAACATCTCTGCAACAAAAAACCTTTAATTATCATCCAAGTCTACAACATCTCGGCAGATAAACTGATAGAAATTTTGCAAGTACTGTACCCAATAAACACAGACAAAGCAAACAATGAAATGTTCAATTCCTTATAATTAATCCTTCTTGGTTTGTGTATTTATATCAGTGTTTAAATATTAAATATTTGATAAATTTAAATTGATTTAACAGCTTGTGACTTCGTTAACTTTATTAAAAAATTAGGTAATACTATCTGTGCCCACAATAGCCCCAAATATAACTTTTTGCTTTCCCCTATTAAAGAAATTACAACAGGTATAGAATTTTGACAAAAATGAATTCATTTAATATAGCAATCGCTCCTGACTTCGTTCACGTAAAATATTGAAATGCGCTCGTCTAGTACAAATAATACTCCATCTGTTTTTAAAAAAATAGTTTCTGAAATTTGTAATTAATACATTTATGTTTTTGTTGAAATAATTTTGACTAAAACTAATGTATCATTTATTTATATATTTTTTCCGTATCTAAGTTTACAAATACGTATTTATTTTTCGTATTCAAATACTTTTACAATTTGTATTTAAGATTATACATTTTTATGGTAATGGCTACAAAAGCTTCATAATACAGCAGTGCAGAAACAGACGAAATGAAACTAAGTTGTCAGTCCCTGAGAATTTTCTACTCCACTCGGCTTTGGCGCGGCATGTTAGTCATATAAGCGCCAGAAGGCAGTAATAGGCTTTCACAATTTTATATGTATATATATATATATATATATATACCTACATATATGTTCTGGAGCCCTGAAATATATCTAAATAAAATGTACCAAAAAATTAAAGTTAAAATTTTTGTTTTATTCCCTAAAATATTCATTGAAATCCGTATAACCGTTTATTAATCTATTCGAGACAAACTTTCAGATAGGCTAACAGTCAAAATCCTAAAACAGACATTTATGATTATGTATCGTATAATTATAAATTTTGATCTGAATTTTGGCACTTCTTTTGAAATCACTGACAAGCAATTCAATTTTTACTATCGCAAACTTATGAATGCATTTAAGTGACGCTGGAAAATGTCATTTGTCAGCGACGTTAGGAAATGATTTATAAGTTATGTGCTGCTTCCAGCCGATGTTTTCTAGTGCTGCGGATCTTATAACGTTGCAAATAAGTCGCCTTTTATAAATTTTCTTCAGACAGATCGTGATTAATAAGGTTCACCGCTTCGCTTTATAGGCAAGACACGCCTTTAGCTCATTTCGGGAGACGACCTCGTTTCTCCGTATTCGAGATTTCGTCTGTATTACTTTAGTTCGGTTTCTTCATGCGAATTCTTCTGCTTCTTCTCTGTCGGAGGTAATCAGTCACGCACCATATTTCTTCATATTTTTACTTCACGTTAAAAACACGTCCTCCGTTGATATCACTATGAAAATTGCGTTGATTTTGTTACTTTTATATGAATTCAAAGAAATCCGTCAAGGATTAGGAATATGACTTTTAATACGAATAGTTATAATGAATGTAAAGAGTGATACTAATTTTAATAATTAAAAAATATTAATATTTTATGATTATAACAATAAAAAATTTACTTTGACAAAGACAAACATATATACAATAATAATTAAAAAAATTTAATGCTTCAATATTTGCGCTGGTATTTATTTTCAATAAAAACTATTACATATACATTTACAAAAATTATTTATATTAAATTCTAAAACACTAACAATTTTAAAACTCCTCTCATGGTCGCATTTATGGGCCTTCTCATAGAACAGAACTAATCCACTCAGACCTGGCAGCAAACAGAAAATTACAAAAAGTTACAGAGGCAGTAGTTTACCTAATCGGCTTTGCACTTCTTCCTGGTTCGTCCTCCCTTCAGATTAAAGCTGCCGATCACCGCTCTCGCACCATCTGACCAATTCTCATCTCAAACGCTCTCGACCACCAATCTGTCACCAATCAATCTGCTACATCTCTCAAATTCACTCTTTACCACCAATATGTCTAAGTCATTCTTTACCACTAATCTGATATCAAAATGTGTCTGTCTGTCTCTTTCGAACCTCGTCCCCACTTCTGCGACACCTATCACCAAGGTGGCATGGAAGGATCTCCTCCAATTATATCCCTGGTTACACTTGGGGAAAACAAACCACCCGGTCGCCGATTCTCACACAATTTTGGGAAACTCCCGAGCCGAGACGCCGAGCCTAGGTTTTATAGCCCAAGTGTCAATCGCTGTCTCCTTAGTTTTGTTTCTGCGCCACTAAAGCCCGAGCAGATGTATTTGTTCGTTACATAGTATTTCCAATGATAGGACGTAAATAGTTCATCGCATCAGCCGTATTTCTGTAAAAGGATCAAAACCGATGCAATAAATACGATGGATGTGAACAGATTTCACATTAAAAATAAAATTAATAACCCTAAAACTCACGAGCAAAAACGTAATTGCAGTTGGGCCAGGAAAATCCACCATATTTAATCTCGAAATAAGAAGTTAATTTCTTTAATGCGTACTAAACTCACATTATAAGTATTATTCTGCATATTTCAAAGATATGGAAGTATGACGACAAACATTATGAAAAATTTCAAACATATTTTAAGGATCCAAAGGCATTTTAAAATATGACACTTTCCCAATAGCAACATAATAAATATCAAAGGCAGATAATGAGCTACAGATAAGATTTTTTAATAATCATAATTAATAGGGTGACGGATTAATTTAAGTGACAATTGTCGGAAATCTTAAGTTGTGTGTGAATTTTGACTTTTGTTTTATTATAATTACAAAATAGACCCTTGCGTTGACGCGACCCTAAGCGTTCAATAAAAAACTGTTGAAAATCAGATGGAAAGGGGTAGATTAATAAATGAGTTTAATACATGTAAAATTAGCATTAAAGGGGATTGTGTGGGGTAAGAACAGAAGAGGGAGTGCAAGGATGGAATACGCTAAGCAGTTAAGGGAGGATGTGGTAGTTATGTGGAAATGAAAACACTTGCGCAAGATAGGTTAGCATGGAGGGTTGCATCAGACCAGCCACACAACTTGGTTTTCATCGTCAGTCAGCAGTTCACAGGTTCACTCCCCCAGTGAATTCTCTCTATACACGCCTGCCCTCGAAGTTTTGCGGCGACGATTTATCAGCGTATTTTTAGTAGCGGCGGGGGTGGGGGTGTAGCAGGCTACAAGAGGGTGATCAAGAAACAGGCAACTCCCCTCTAATAGCGTAGGTAGGGAACTGAAAAGCGGGGATGTGGAAGGTAGAGCAAGATAGCCAATGCTTGACTAATATTCCCGGGAAAGGATACTATCCGGTGTTTCACCTAAAAGAGATGCTGAGTAAACGCCAGACCTGCATCAGAAGGTCGGGTTTTTTGGGTACTATTTTCACGCCCTTCCGAATGACTCACAGATAAGTCTGCGGTGGGTTCGCAGCACTCCCTGCTCCACTAGTTTTAGGAAGTAGTTGGCCTATTTCTCCAATGGGACAAGGGTACAATTCTTACCGTATGCTCAAGGTCTACGACCCCAGTACCCGCACCTCCTAAAATAGATGTAGGAGAGAAACTTGACATTTGATAGAGAACAAGGAATCTCCGAAAGTCAACCCTCTCATCACTATGAGAAAGAGAATTCTCCCTCAGGTATCTCATTATGGCTCCCTAAGCAACGAAAAGCGACGTGAAACTAGAATAGAATGGAAGTAGTGATTAGCCGCGGGAAATGGGGAGCTGCAGCAAATGCTCATGAAGACTATCACTCTCACTTATTGAAATTAATTCCTCCTTTTGCGTGTGAAAAGTGATCAAAATAAGCCGCGTATCCTGGCGGAGATACATGATAAACAAGATTATTTTTCATGCGTTTATACTTTACTGTCAGTTTTATTCCCCCATTTAGAATTAGAAAATTTGGTCAAATTCTTCCTGACAATCCACTTGTACTATCTATAAAGTCGCAACGATAAACAGTCAATCGGCCAAATGTTGCTATTAACATTATCATGTCTGAAATTATGGAATTATTGAAGATTTTTGTATTCAATTTTATATTTAACACTCCGAGACTTCTTGAGCAAGTTTGAAAATAATAACAACAAACTAATACATTAAGTGAAATAATATAAAATTTTAATGTGATCTAAATTGTGTACCCACAAAAATTATGGAATAGTATTGACTAGAAACTCTGTAAATATTCTGTAAATCAAACGAATACAAAAGATTCAATAATTGTTATATCCTAGTGAAATAGACAATAATTATTTTATTCCATCAAGCAATATAAAATCTCTATGGCCATGTACTCGAAGGATCTCATTATAATAATTAAACTCGTAAAATCCTGAAAACTAAGTTCTAAATTAAATTTCGTTGTAGAAAGCTACTTAACATTCATGAGTCTAAACAGGAAAAAGGAAAATATGTAAAATATTACTTAAAAAATTAATATCTTTACCATTTTAAACAATGCAGGCAAAGGTATATTTGGTAGTTATGTACCCAATTATATATATATATATATATATATATATATATATATATACGAATATAAATTTCAATAACTGATTCACATGTCAATTAAATTTTCTAGCACTTAAAATTTCATAATGATATATGATAAAAATTAATGGAACAATTTGAACGTGTCTTTTTTAAAAAATATTAACTTGGCTTCAGAAAATACACAAGCTTAAAGCATTTTTCTTTTATATTACTTATTTCCCCATTTTTCTCCTGTAGCGTTACTTCTTTACTTTTTGTCGAGATGCCTCCCTAATATACAGCACCATTTCTTTCCAGTGGAATTGTTTCTTCCCGTGAAGCCCTAGCGGTCATGCTTCACGAAGCTGTAAGTTGCTTTAAAGAAGCTGGTCTAATAAAACCACAAAATTATCTTGTGGTATTATTAGTTATCGTCTACAGCTGAAATGTTAAAATATTTTTACACATGCCTTAAATTGAATTAATTTTTCCCTTTTAATATATTGTTTTTCAAACAACTATAGTTTCTATCAACCTATGAGAAAAATCTAGTTTATAAAATTCCAAGTACGAATATGTGTTGTTCTCTGAATTACACAATAATGGAATATAATAGTAAGTCCAAATCTCCCCATTTTAATTTAAAAATTTTGAAAAGCTAAATACTCCTTATCGTCCTAATAGATTTCCAAAAACGTTTGAACGACAATTCTACATTTCAGAGACAAATGCCTAGATCTTCAAGCTATAATTAGAATTATTAATCCTTTACAAACAATTGTCATCACATTTAAAACCATAATTTGTCGTTATTTAGATCCGGTTTATACTAATATTTTCCCTCTCACTTGTTGAGACCATTAGAAAACAAAACAATTGTTTATTCATTTATCAAATCCTGAAGTAAAAATAAAATAAAATAAATTTATAAAAAATGACTATTTCACCACCGTGAAAACAAATTTTTGCTCTCATTTCGTGTAACATCACTACAGTGCATTGCTTTCGGTTCTATACACACACACCACACACAAATATAAATTATGACTTATTTCAATCTATATCTCTAGTTACCATCTTAAATGCAAGTAAAACCTCGATGTATTGAATTCTTCTTCATGATTCACTCAATATTTGTAATACATAAGTTTATCTTAAAGCTTAATAATTAATATTTTAATGTTGAGTGAATAGGGATCAGTTTTTGCCCCATTATAGCTTCTCATGTTTATTAATGATTTGCCTAATAATATAAATTCTAAGGTCCGACTTTTTGCAGGTGACTGTGTAATTTACTGGGAAATAACTGGGGAACAAGACGCAGCTACTCTCCAAACTGACTTAGATACTCTAAGTACATGGGCTAATCGAAATAAAATCAAAATCAACAATAGTAAAAATAAGGCGATTAATTTTACTAAAATATGCCTTAATATATAAAATAGATGGGGAAACAGAGATCGAGGAGACAAACTGTAAATACTTAGGCATTTATTTTAACAGTAAGCTGGGGTGGGCGGAGCAGGTAAACTATGCTACAAGGAAAGCTTGGAACACCTTGCACTTTGTCATGACAACACTCAACAAGGGGAATGCGAAATCTAAAGAGATGGCATATTTGTCATTAGTACGCCCACTTTTGGAAAATGGCGCAGCATGCTGGGATCCGTACAGGATCCTTAAAAAGGGTGCAAAGAAGGGCCGCAAAATTCGTACAAATAAGACCTGGGCATGGGAATGAAAAGGTAAAGCGACTAGGGTGGGATACGCTACAGACAAGAAGAGAAAGAGCTAGGCTACACATTTTCTACACAGCTCTTGCAGGTCAAAAACCTTGGCAGGGAATCCGAGATAGAATGAAAGAATCGACTCGCAACGGGAGGGGAGGAATGATCACCTGTTTAAATTACATGCAAAAAAAACAGAAAAAAAAGACGTTGGAAAATACTCATCCCTAAATAGGACAATTAATGACTGGAACAATCTGCCTGCAGGAGTGTTTGGGGAACTTCCTCTAACAGAAAGAAAATTTCGACTCAATCTAAGTTTAGTGTAGTGAAGTGATCAGTGCTGCGAAATCTCTAAAAATATACTACAGTGAAATATATTTCCAGTTTTTTTGTTTTGTTTCATTTTTTCAGGCAAAAACAAGACTATTCTTTTTTTAATAAATTCATTTCTAATAATATGATTCCACACTTCTTTATTTATATTGAATATAATTATACATTCAACTATAGGTTAAATATGGTCCTTACGACCAGTTTATTAATTATTGTTTAAGTTCTATCTATCTATTTATCTGCCACCGGGCATCTGCCCATTTGTAGATTTAATAAATACAAATACACTGAATAACACTCGTTTATTCTGATTATGACGTCATCAGCACCTACGTCATGAACTGCTGATAGCATAAATGAACTAGTTGGAAACAGAGTCTTTACTTCAAACATTTATAACTGGATTAAATGAAACTATTTCACATTGACATTGAATAAACACCTCTGATTACAGTTGTGGGTGTAACCTTGTTCTTTTTCACACGAATCACGTAACCTGGTTCCTCTCAATAAAGTTTTCTCTCACAGCTACGGATATCCTTCGTAGCACCAAAATTTGGTAGACGTATAATTCACCAATTCATTCCACGTTAAAAGCTCGCATCTTCACGCAATCTGCGACTCAAAATAGGTTTCTGAAAATGAGCTGTTTAACGTCCAAGTCTCAAAACGGTTAAGCTACTTTTTCGGTCAACAAATATAATTCTCTCGTTTCTCTCAGTAGCCTGCATGAGTTATAATAACTTTTCTGATAATCATAATTTGTATCGGTTGGGATCTTAGTCGTTGTGCCAATCACACATTTAGTTGTATCTTTCCCATATTATCTCTTATATAATTTTGCAACAATGGTATTTTTCGTATAGACCGTTGCGAACAATCATCTTCAAACAACTGTTCATTATTTATAATTAGACTTTCACAGCATAATAATGAAGCCAGTACTTAATTTATCATCTTTCGAACAATATTATTATTTATTACGATGTATATTGGTGTAAATAGAAGGATATCCTTATGTATGTCAAGGACCGATGGATTCTTATATCGGCGTAGATAAATTATATTTGTTTCAGTCGTTCCTTAGCATAGTAACAAAAAATTAAGTATCGGACGGAAATTCCAGAGTTGATTATAAAATAAACATAAACCTCTATTGATTTAATTGTTCATTAAAAAATTAAGACTGAATAAATGGCTAAATCCAATGAAAGCATTAATTTTTGATTAAGCATATTTATGAACAACATAATTAATTTATTTAAGCATGATATATTATTAAATTTACTAATTTTGTTCAAATGATGGAAAAATTGGAATTTACTTAAAAATTATTTTTAGTTATTGACATGTTAAATTTAACTTACATAAATTAGAATCTGCTTAAATTGCAATAATTTTTCCAACTTTTTTCGGAGGTAATTTTTCTCAATGTAAATTAGAGACAAACGTCCTATCTTTGGGCATATAATGTAGTAGGATTTCAGTTACCTGCGTCGCCCTGAAAACATTCACACCTGATTAGTCAGCTTCTGCGGCTGCTGGGTCGGCCAGGCGTTCCTTCTGATAATAGGAGCCAACAGGTTTCTTCTCCATAATTTTTCTTTGGATATCGTTCTAAAATGGTTCTTCTCTGGTTGGTTGTGGGATACGATCTCGTTGTATCAGATAAATGAACCACCACTTATTTAATTGTATATTTCGCCTGAATGGTTCTAATTTGGTAAAATATTTTTGTAGAAAATATAAATGCAATTAAAAATCATTCTGATAGATTTTTTTGAATTTTATTGCCTCTAAAAATACTTACACATGATTTATTTTCTGTTTCAATTCTGAAACTTCTAACGTGTCTACTTCTTCTTCTCTTCTTCGTCGGCGATCGCTTGCATTGATGCTAGGAAATCAGTCGATAGTTAGATAACTCACTTTTACTTTACAACTAACTCAAACTGTATTCTCTTAGCTTCACAGAATACGAAGTGCTGTGAACTGAACTCTATTAACCTTTTATTCGCACACATGCATATTGAGATTTAAACCGTAAAATAATTATTGTATCAATTGATATTTCATTGAAACCCTTCTATTTTCGACCACACATCCCGTCTGCAGTCTGTTTCACATAAAGCTGTATAAAGGAGATATAAGAACTGAGACCTGAAATATTACTCTAACAAGTTTCCTGTGATTTAGGACCTCTTTGTCGTCGTAAGCACCTGTGGCATCTAATTTTGACAGAAAATTGACACTATTCTTTGAAAGAAATCTTTCGAGAATTCACCAAAGCTACTCAACAATGCGAGTGCTGTTTTTCAATTTCCCCATTCATTAGTGATATATATATATATATATATATATATATATATCCTTATGAATAATTGTGAAAATTAAAAGACGTGGTACGTAATCAAATTAAATTAGTAAGATCTGAATACATTTCGTGCTATCATATATATAATGAGCCGTTTTAATTAGTATTGGGAGTGAGTCGGATGATTATAGAACACATCCAATATTAGGAATATTAAATTTATAACATTTATTAATAGTTCTTCTGTCATAATTGCCGTTAATCTTTCATTTTTGTCAGTGGCAGATATGAATATATCGTATCGCATAGCGTATAATGTTTATCTGTTGGAGAACGTAGGTTAGAGTTTATAAATTTAAATTCTAGTTACTCCGTCTAATTATTCACAGATTCTATATATATTTTCAATCGATTTTCTGTAGATCACCAAATCCCATTGGTTGAGGCAAGCACATGTTATTCAAATATTTCGTTGTTGCCATCCCCTGGGGATTAGGTCTTACTGACACCATGTTCAGTTCCCATTCCTCGTTAACTTTACGTTAAGAATTCAAGAAATATTGAATATCGCGCTACACCTTCGAGGAGAATATCTTGGCGGTTGCTCAATTGCTACTCTCACCAGTCTCACTGTTCCTGGTGTTTTGATGAATCTGCTTCGGCCGAAAGCGGGACCGCATTGTATTCACGTTAGAAATGGGCGATCCTATCGAGACCTGATTCTTTTTGCGGAGTGAGTGATCATTGAATCGTAAAAAATAAACAGCGGCAGCTCTTTTGATTCACTCCGCTCCTGCGATCCGAGAGGAACCAGCTGTTTGAATCACTCACTCATGAATCAGGTCGCGGAAATCAGAATCTTTTTCTTTCTGGATACGTTATCATGGGGTACAATTAAATTAAATGGCATATGCATAAAATATTGTAACCGAACGTTAATACTAAATTATCTTATATGATAGTGCAAACATAATACCTATTCTGGCTACATCTTATCCTACACTTTTCACTTTAGCCTATGAAGATCGCTTCACACTATCTTATGATTTTACTGACATTTTTAATAATTTACTTCATTTCTTATAATATTGAAGTATAATTTGGATCTAGTTCTTTGTTTCGTTAAATTGATCTTAATATTAATACAAAGGGCATGTGTACAAGACTAGTATAAAAACTTAAAATTCAACTTTTTGGGCGGAAAAATACTTTTTTTCATTTGCCTGGCTGCTGTAGAGTTGTGTAATAATATTTATTCAGTGTAATAACAATTACAATATAACCATTTGTATATGAATATTGCCAGTACTTTTGTTCCTCTTTAAAATAAATATCCAAATCTATTAGTGACCATTCAAATGCCTCAATTATTAAAATAAATTTTAATTATTTAATTTTATAACAATTTATTTCTTTTTTAATAAATAACTTCAAGTGTATATAATTTCTGTCAAAAAAATTATTAACTCATATATTCACTAGAAAATCAGATGTACATTCAAGGAAACTAGGTAAGAGCCATATTGGTCAATTGGGTGCGGTGAATAATATATATATATATATATATATAGTGTGTGTGTGTGTGTGTGTGTGTGTGTGATTCGTCAAAAGATCGAGTGTTTCCGATCCGATCACTGAAAAGAACAGTTTTGCCCATCTCTACTTCACAACATTGTTGCCGCAGTAAACCGTCGCTGCAAAGCTCTTTGCGTCGCACTCACTGATTGGTAACGATAAAGCCCCGATTACTACGGTCCAAACCATGTTGGTTATTAAAAATGGACCACCGCCGGAACAAAAGGAGACCATGGGCATCACCACCCGAGAATCAGCCCCCGACACTGCTTAGTCAATTTTATGATAAAATTTTAATAGATAATATAATAATAACATTCATTTAAATCGAAAAAGCAATAAATTATTCATGTTTTGCTTCGATTTAGTTCAATAATATATTATTTCATGACATAACAAAGTTCTCTGTTTTAGAGATTCAATTTTTTATTTATTTTCCTCGTTTTATTATTCAACGTAGAAAAATTAATATCTAGAACTAGTTGTGATGACTAACATTTTATGGCGTTTTAAAGTAGAAACGAAATAGGCGAGCAATGTATCAATTTCCTCTATTAACTAATTCCCAGGATAACTATTGACAAAAGATTTAATAATATGGCTTAAACAGTGTGTTCGTTTACTCAATTTACCTTTACGAGATTGCAAACTAATTATGTGGCACAAACACAGTGTTTCTGCACAATTAGTATCTGTTGTCAGAGAAAATATCTAAAATCCCCAGTGTAACGTCCCCAACTAATCAAAGGGCGCGAAGTTTAATATAATTAGTAATTTGATTTGAAAGGCATCGGTAATACAGAAATTGATTTTGGTGAAACAAAAACGTTTATATCAAGGCCACAGGTGAGTCTGAAACAAAGTTTACGGTTCAAACGACAAATGCTAACGTAGTATTTTTCTTACATAAAGTATTTTAAACTTTATAATTGTAGTTGATCAACATATTATTACTTTTCATTATTTACAGATAATTTTATACTGAGTATTATTACTCACTCGTAACAGAACTCAAAATATAATTGATTGTAGTTAGATAGTATTAGGTATCCCACCTGATTTTTAAGCTGATAACAATAAAATAAAATAAGATACTAGTGAGAAAATAGAGAAAATAAATATAAATATAAATGTGGTTATTGGGAATGTGTGTATTGTTAAATTTAGTGGTAATCATTGAGAGAAAAGAGAACTTCCTTACACCTTGTATTACTCTCTCTTCACTACTAAAGCTTTAGCATATTTTGGCGCTCTCCCATATTCTAGTTCATTTCCTTAATAGATTACATATTTATATTATTCATAATCTAAACGTTCTCTTTCTGAAATCATTAAATGACACAAAGATCGGTTCTCAATATTTTCTTTAAAGTTAATGATTAAAATAGTGGCCTTTCTTACATCGGTCAAACCAAAAACTCGTTGAATGCAAAAATTAAAGACGAATTTAATTTTATTCTTTCAGACAGTAAACATAACACTATTACTAAGCATTGTTTTTAATTTAATCACAAAAAAAAATTTATGACTCCCCATATGGGAAACGGAACATCATTTAATTTTTTTAATAATTATTTCTGAAATGTGCAATAAAATGAACCAAAATACAGTCAACATGAAGGTTAACGCTGATTACCATAACCATTTATATGATGTTTTACTTTTTTTGTTCTTTGTCTCCTTCATGTATTTAATTGTAGTTTTATATCTTTGTTTTACTCTCCAGCCAATGCTTATACGCTGTAAGATAACGACGCCAAGCTGCGGTGAAACGTTATGAAAAGAAATTGCGGGTAATTTCTTCTCATACTTTAATTTGTGTTATTTCTTAAAATTGTTTCATTATGAAGCCTTAGAATGTTATTTTCTTGGCGGGGTCCTGAATTTACTGGAGTAATTATTGAATTCAAACCCTATGAAAAAAATGTTTACGTGTATATTGTTTTTTATGAAACCAAGAGAAACTAGAAGGAAATAATAATTATAAGTATCAATTCAAAATAGTAAATTTTGATTTTGATTATCTCAGGGTCTTGCACCTTCGCTTTACCACAAGACAGTATGTAATTCTTAAATTGGGAACAAGAATTTGGCAGCCATGAATATGCTACACTGTGCAAATTTATATTGGCATCTTTACTTCTGTCATTTCAATACGGCCTTTGTTTATCTTTATTTAGATTCGCATCAACTACTGTGGTTATTAGCGACTACGATAGGGGAACCCGTTTTCTTGATAAATGTATCACAGTCTGAAATCGCACCCACCCACACAACATCCATTTCCACGCCGGGATTTGAACACAAGACCTCTGTGAAATGATGAAGGATAGCTGACCACTACATCGTACAAGTTTAACAATGCTGTCGTTTGACACATAGTTTCTTAGTTATGCGCCGATAACTAGGACCAGCATTCCTTTACACACCGCTGCTCGCTTGAATCCCAATCAAAACACTGCAAAGTGTTCTTCGAAACCAGATACCGAAGTTTTGTAACTTTACCAAAGGGAATACTTCACTCCGCTTTTATTTTAGCGATGAGAATATCAATTAATAAATGCACCCTCTGCTCATTTTTAACTCTCGATCACTCAATAGTAGAATGCCTAAATAAATAACTGAATGCCCCGGATATTAATCTTCTGAACTACACCTGGTATTTTCACCCATAATCCTGCAACACCTTCCATAATATCGAATCTAAATCTTCCCAAATTTTGTTTACCATTCAGATCTGAAGTCAGATTTTTTTGCATTTCTTTCACATTCTGTAAAAGATACCAGCACGATGATCCGTGTACCAGCTCGATGTACTCCCCTGCATCCCCATTTGATTTGCATCATTTATAGAAAGATAACGAACGAGCATGATACGTTAGTATTACAAGCAGATCTAGAAAAAGTCAATAGCTGGGCTCAGGGAAATAAAATGAAAATTAATGGAAAGAAAAGAAGCTCAATATCGATTACAAAACGCACGTTGAAACAATATAGGTGGGGAACTAATTCCAAGAGTGACAAACTGCAAATATCTGGGGATATTTTTCAACAGCAGACTTCGGAGGGAAGGTCAGGTGAATTTCACGACCCGCAAAGCGTGGAATTCTTTACATTTCATAATGAAGAACTTAAAAAAGGGAAGTTCAAAATCAAAGGAGATGACATATTTAAGTTTAGTTAGACTGATCCCAACATCGGTCAAAATCAAATAAAATCATTAAAGAAAATTCAGAAAATGGTTGTTAATTTTGTGCATTTAGTGCCTGGTCATAGAAACGAAAAGGAAGAACAACTAGGTTGAGAGAAATTATCACAAAGGCAGGAGAAAGCCAGTTATAGAGGTAGATGGGATTATCAGTTAAAATTAAAATGTAGAAAACCAAAAACAGATGTTGAAAAATTTCTTTCTTAAATAGCACCATCAACGACTTGAATAATTCACCTGTGAAAGTGTTTGGGGGAAATCCTCTTCCGGAAAATAAATTGAGGACAAATCTCGGACAACGTGCGATGTGAAGTTATTATTCCCAAAAATATAAATGTGATATTGAATTTAAATGTTAAACCCAAAGCGAAGTGAACAGTTCAGTTAATATATTTCTATTAGTGTTTCTCCTTTCTTTCAGGGGTTATTTTTAGATTAGGCGTATTATGTATAAGTAACTTTATTATGTATCTGCCACCTGGCTTACGCCCATTTGTAGACTAACATTAAATACAAAATAATTTTTCTACTCAATAATTTTATTGTCTTTTTGTGTGAACACTCTCGCTTACGTATTTTCCGTTCTTCAACCTTCAGTGGCCACTTAAGGAAACGTTCTTGTAAATTTTGATTGGGCAGTGGAATTAGTTCTCATTGCTTAACCTTTTTGCACGCCTCAATTTCGATTAAATGCCTCTGCCAAAGTAGTCTATCAGACCTAAAATTAATAAATAATAATTCTCAAACCAGGCTTTAATGACGCAAAATATTGGTAATGCATTATTATTCAGGTGACAGACACTTTATGTTTAACATTCAAATAATTCTCATTTCTTTCATTGAGTAAATATTTGCGCATCAATGTAGTAACGTTTTATTTCTCTTTGAGAAAGACTGAAGAAAGGTGTTGAAGTACACAAGACCTCAATTTTCTGGGGACAAGAAGTAAGGAACTGTGAGCACCTGGCCATGGTCGCAGTCACAGTCGCAGTCGCGGTCTAAGTGACTTGCCATCCGCAATCCGCAGGCATACGGCTCGTATACTGGTAATTGAGGCGAAGCAATTGCCGCAGGGATCCGTGTGTTGTTGTGCCTCGGGGCTACAGACTGTGTCCAGAGAGCTGCTACTAACCGAGGTACCATTCCCTGACACGTGCTACCAATTCCCACTGCAGAGCCGCCGACAGCTTAAGCTCGTAATAAATGAATTCAAGCTCAACAAGAATTAAATGAAAACAGGCAGCTACATTTATTATCTCTCATTGGACGTTCCCGAAACACAGTTGTCGTGTTCATTAATTTATAATGCAAATTATAAAATATGAAAAAGATGAGAACAGAATATTATTTATTTCATAACGTTAAAGTTTTTAAATTAAAATTCACTGCCATTAATTGTAAATGAGATACTTTTCCAATCATTTTGAATATCTATTACTAGTGTTTTATATACTCTATGTCAAGAAATATGATACCAGTCAAACTTATAATTCTTAATTTTACTTTATTACGCAATCGTCACCTATATCGTTATTAAGATTTTACGCAATATTAGCTATTTCGTTAAATTATGGGTTGTTTGGGTTCAATTTCTGTAAAATTGGTATTATAATTTATATGAATTAAATATTAAAAAAAATATTAACTAAAATATCGGAGTTTTATCTACAGAAGTCTTTTAGTTGAGTAATGAGAAGTGAATAGGGACTTTCCAAATTCCCTGAGCCAGGCAGAAAACCAGCTGCTTGGATTGCCAACCGTAATCGCTAGTTGTTGATATAGCTGTAAAAGAAGAGCTTTTTCACTGACTTCTTACGTTGCTACTCTCACTCACGCCACAAGATAGCTTCTGTCATAGCTTTACTTCCCAGTCGACTGGGAAGGCCCAGGCCCTTAATAGGCTGTACAGCCACGGAGAAAGAAGGAAAGAAAAAAAAAGATAATAATAACAACCAACAGTCTCTCGATCAAGTTCTAATTACTTTAGTCCATATACTTTCGACACCAGGTCATATTAATTATTTTTGTTAATAAAATTGGCCACATCTGAAGACCTTCCAGTGATGGCAGAGCGGTAGCGAGCCGACTGCAGATTCGTAGGACTCGGGTTCGGAGTCCCATTCGACGTTAAAAAAAAAAAAAAAAAAACCATTTTTATTTGATTATATATTGTACATTGTTTGCCTTTATTTCTAGTAATTTTTCTGTTTCTAGA
>CM067377.1:67484783-67578052 GCA_034510155.1 Eucriotettix oculatus
TACTCGATCTTTATAGTATACATTTTTGGCCATAAAAAATTAAAGGAATGTACGTTTGGTTTGCGTTACTTTTTATAACGGTGTTTATGATAACTTTGAAGGGTTTAATTATAAATCCGAGTTCTTTAAGAAAACTCTTTAATTTAATTTATGAAACTCTTTAATTAAATAAAAATTAATCGTCAATAAGTCATTAACCTTCACTCACGAACACGGTTGAATTATGAATAAAACTTGTTTAAGTAATTCTGAAAATAATAAATTTACAACTTAGAAGATTTAGCAATGCACGAATAAAATTAATATTGCACGTAAGTACGTTTATAATATAAAAAATTCAATGAAATTATCAAAAAAACAGCAGAGAAAAATAATTTATTTTAATTTGTATGCTCCAAGAAGAGATGAAAAATGGAAAATATAGATGAGTTTGAATCATGAATTAATTTAACTTTCAAGCCAATTTCAGGGTTTGGATGATGTATATGATAACAGAAAAATATTCAATACAATGGTGAAGACTGGGTTCAAATCCTCCGATATTAATAGCGACCATTCTGGAATGCAGCCTGAACGACACCACGCAGTTTCAAAATGAATTGATATAATAACTGAATCTCAGAAAAATATAATATTATTTCCATCCCCGCGGTTTATCCAGTTATTCTATTTTACATTGAATATTGTGTTTGTTATCAAGTTTTAGGAATAATGCACTGTTATGATGTTTCTGCGTTTCTTCTCAAACTAGGAATAGATAACAGCAGCTGTACTTAGGGATGTAATTTATTGGTGGTAAAATATGAAATTAGGTCATGATTTCAATGCAAACAGAATACACAAACACACAAACAGAATATAAATTATATTGTGAATCTTATACCAAATATTAATTGAACACAATTAAATTTTGTCTGTAAAACCACATTAAAATTACATAGGCTCAGCTTTCAGCACAAGCGGAATGAAGGTATAACAGCAAACAAAGATGTAACACACAACTACATTAGCAAAGATTCTCAAAGTTTATTGGTCAACTAAAAAATCAGTTATATATTCGATTGAAAACAGAACTTTCTTTCTGAATGGGTAGAAAGATCGTGCTTGATACGCAATTCCTGTCCCATTTTAAGGAGTTTAAATAATTTAATGTATATATGAGAAATTTAATGTTTTTCAAATTGAATCGCTTAGAATATAACTGGCTAATGTTCTCATTGTGATATATAAATATTTAAAGACAATTTTTATAGAAAATTAAAAACTAAATGTTTCACCTAAATTTATATGAAAAATGTGAAACGTGACACCTAATGGATTATTAAATACCGATCTACACCTAGTTGCAGTAACAGTAACAGCTTAACTATGACAGAATAGTAAGCTTTGGTCTCCATCTTTTTATTATTATTATTATTACTTGCTTACTTATTTAGCTGCTATTGGGCATTTGCCCCGTGGTATGTAAAGGAAACACAAATACAATTACAAAAAGAAAACACAATTCACACAAAGTAAGAATTTTGAAGTGTAGATTCTGATCAGAAAAAGAAAAGAAAGGAGTCACACAGAAATCACTTCACTATTTTCACTTCACTGATTACAGGAACATCTACACGTCATAATATATTCTGAATTTGGAATGACATGTGGATGGCCTTCGTTACTAATTTCGGTTTTCCTAGGTGACGACAAGTTCATGCCTGGATTAAATCTCAAAACCTCTGTGTTGCAAGATAAAACCACGATCAAATGAAGTAGAATCTATGAAGATGAAGCAGTCATAATTTAGAAACCTGCAGAACAGTTCAAATGTAAATTGTAGTGTATCAAAAATATTATCCTAAAATATATACAATTTTATGAAAGCTATACTGTCATATTCATATAAAGGAAAATAAAGATTGGAAAATCTACTAGGCTATGGGAGTAAATTAAAATATTATAAAGTTACGAAGAGAAATAAGTATGAAATTACTAGTTAAAATACAAAACATACACATTGTCCGTAACAATAAAGTCTACAAAAACGTTGTCATCGAGGATCAGTAAAACTAATCCACAAGAAGAGAAACGTAAATATTTGCGAAATTTATAATTCCCACTTAAAAGAATATTATGCTAATGAGAAAGGATACGCTCTCAGGATTAAGCCAGCAAAGAGAGTAAAGGAGGTTCTGAAACATCAAGTATTTTAAGTCTTTGGAAATGCATTCGACGGAATTAAGAATTAGCATACTTAGATTCCCCTTTTTAGAAAACAATATATATGTATGTATGAAATGAAGCAACGACTACGAAACATTTCAGTAGAAATTCGTTAATTGTGTTAGTTACGACGACTTATTTACCAGTCTTAAACTAACTAAATGTTACAGTAAATTAACTGAATACAAAATCAATAAAGACTCAACTTAATGTAGAATTTAAATAACTCCTTTATTCACAGATGCCTCTTTAGGTATTCTCTGGAATACCTAAACAATTGAAATACTGAAATGGAATACCGTATAAAAACTAATAATATCCAATTTTAATACAGATGTAAATTATTAGAAACTTGAGATAGGCGTGAAATGAGTTTTCAGATATTTTGAGGAAAAATGACCTTCACATACATATTTATTTGTACAATTGTTCTATGAGTTCAATGTGGTTCAAGGAAACGTGCGTAAGTTTATAGTAATTTACTATTTAGTGAATAATGTATAATTGGCTAATTTAGCAATTATACCATTGAATAAATTAATAAATTGATAAAATATAGCACGTAATATATATTATTTGATAGCACAGTAATTTTTTATTCAATTAAAACTTTTTGTGCACGGAAACTCAGGTATAAGAAGACAAGCCACTGAATTTTTCCTTTTCCAAATGTTACAGAGATATTTATTTTCTAAAATTTCCCTTGTTCTCGTCATATATAGGATATTATTCAAGCTGTCGAAGTAAAGTAATTTGTCAAAAGCTGTTGACGTCTAACATTTTCTGGGTCACGGATAATTCTGATAGCTGTAAACAAAATTAATTTCCGTATTAGGTCAATGATGCAGGAATGTTATTCATTAAGTTGTTTCCACTATGAATATCGGAAAATTCATTAGAGCTGTGCAATAACCTCTATAAAACAGTAAGCATCGCAAGCGAGATAATGAAATTCTCCAAACGTAGCAAACTATTTTCCAATCTTTATTTGGCATGAACCAGCGGAGCGAGATGTTTGATTAACGAAGCAGCCATTGCACATAAAAATAAAATATAAAAAATTCCAACGTTATCACAGGCCGTTGAATACTATTCACATTGTAATTAAAACATATGTTACTTTAGTTTTGACGGCTATTTAATAAGGAACTGCATTTGTTTATATAAGGAGAATAAAAAGATAGGAAAAATATAATTTCAATACAATTATAATTGTAGTTATTACTTATTAATAACAAAATAAATAAAGCATATAAAGTATTTTTTGGCCGTGCAGAAAAGAAAAATCTTAACTAATTTACTAATAATGTGTTTTTGTTTTTGGACTGTCACAATCTTCCGTAATTATGCTAAACTCGCATCGTAAGTCTTTGATCCAGCATAAATTATTAGTTTATTCTTTTCACCACCCCTTGCTATCAGCATTCCCCGCCCAATATCGTCTTCGCAACTATTCTCTGGCCACACTTCGTCTCTACAACTAACCTTCTCCTCTACATAACTGGCTTCCCCTATATTGTCTGCAACATTTACAATCTCTTTGAAAGCTGTCAGATACTCTGTATCCAATACTTTCGTCTAGAGAAAACACCAAATTTAATAATATACTTACCTCTATAATTTAGAGAATTATTCACGAAGTCTATGAGACCCTTCGAATGGTTAACCTTACATATTATTTCGCTTAGTAAATAATTATGTTTTTATTTAGTAGATGAAATCATATCAAATACCTGGATTTATACTTTCTCTATTTCTTTTAAAATTCTAGTTTCTATGGATCCTGAAACACTTCACCTCATACTATGCCATATAAATGACTTAAATAGTTGTTTACCAGGCCACAGCAGCAAAATTTCTACAACCCCTACAATTCTCACCCCTCCCAAAACTCTTTACCAAATATCAACCACAATAAAATACCTAAAAAACAAAGCCTCCCCAGGTCACGACCTCATCACAAACCGCAACCTAAAACATCTCCCCAAGAATACAATAATATTAATTACCTATATCTTCAACGCGATCCTCAGAACCACGTATTATCCAACCAAATGGAAACACGCAACCATAATAATGATACCGAAACCAAATAAACCAAAACTACACCCTGAGAGTTATCGTCCAATAAGTCTCCTTCCCACATTATCCAAATTGTTAGAAAAACTACTCCTACCACAACTAATTAATCAACTCTCCTCTCTGATTCCTTCACTTAATACGGTTTTCGCCCAAAACACGAATGTCCCCATCAAATACATCGTCTCTCCAACCTCATACACAACTCCTTTGAACATCGCAAATCCCTCATCACCACCTTTATTGGCATAGAAAAAGCGTTTGATAAAATCCACTACCAAAATTAAAGACGTCCTTAACGACAACCACTATAAAATACTCCTAAACTACCTTTCAAACACAACCTTCTCTGTTAAAATAAATAACCACCTCTCACAACCTCACCCAATCGCGGCGGGCGTCCCCCCCTTCCTATACATCTTCTCTCACGATATCCCACAACATCCTAACACTAGCACAATCTTTTTCGCAGACGACATAGCCATCTCCTCTCTCACCTCCGATTTCCAACCACTCTAATCAGCGCTCAACAACCTAGAACAATGGTCCAAACAATGGTGAATCAGTATCAGCCCACCAAATCAATAACCATCACATTTACACTAACAAAAAACCCTCCTCCCCAAATTCATCTCTATCTAAACAAATCATTAATCCCTACAAAAACGGAAACCACCTACCTCGGAAACATGTTTGACTCAAAACTATCCTGGAAACATATTAATTTTCTCCTCTCCAAAATAAACCAAAATTTAAGAACTCTATATCCCCTCCTAAACAGAAAATCCGCTGTCACCACCAGCACAAAACGCCTCATATACATCTCCATAATACAACCCACCTGGTCTTATGCCTCCTCCATATGGGGAAACACAGCCAAAATCCATTCAACCCAAATTGAAAACAAACAAAACAATACTACGCACCATTACAAACTCTCCCTGGTACTTAAGAAATTCCGTCATCCACCATAACATCAAAATTCCCAATTTAAACTCAGTAATCTCCAAATCCATCAAAAGCGCACTCAACCACCCAAACCCCACGATCCAGCAATTTCATATTAATCCTCCTCAACCTCCACGCTTCCGTCGTCTCAAAAGAAAACCCTCATTCAGGCACAACCTAACTCACTCTACTATCATGCCTGCAGACCCCATTCTCATTAATCCTCCAAAAATCATTTCACTGCTTGTCAATCCTCACACACCCACGTTGTATGCCTCTCAGATACTCACAATTAAACCTAACCCGTTCGGTTTAATTGCGAGTAGGGTTATCAAACGGATTAACCTACCCTCACGTAACCATGTTAATTATATACCATATCTTATTTTCATGATTTTTTTATTTTGTATATACTGTATCGATATTGGCCTAGCTAATAATCTTTGTGATAATAGTTTATATATATATATATAAAATTGTTGTTGTGGTTTTCAGTCCTAAGGCTGGCTGATGCAACGCATCTTGCATCCCACCTAATCTGCTTATCGTATTCAATACTTGTCCTCTCTCTTCTGTTCTTCCCTACACACTTCCCTCAAATGCGGCCTTTTAATGTATCCATTCTCTTGGTCAACGTCCTCCATATTGCCTTTAATTCCCTGGTTAGTTCTATAGCATCACAATTCGAAACCTTCTACTCTTTTTCTGTCTGCAACTCCTATCGCTCACGTTTCGCACCCATATAACGCCACGATCCATATGGATATTTTAGAAATTATTTTCTAACATTCACACATATATTACCCGTAAGTAAATTCTTTGCCTGTGCTATCCTACTCTTTATGTCTACTATATTTCTACCATCCCTAGTTATTACGCTTCCAAAGTACCAGAATTCCTTAACTTCAGTCGCAATATCCCTTCCCAATCTAACACCCTTTGTTATTCCAATGTTTCCCATACTACACTCCATGACCTTAGTTTTCCCTCCATTAATTCTTATATTGAACTTTTTCTCCAGAACCATTCATTATGGTCTCCAAGTCTTCTTCTGACTGCCCTAATACTCAATATGATCGACGAACCGAAATATTTATATTTCTTCTCCTTTCAGTATGTTTCCTTGTCCATATTTCTTCGTCGCCTGTTATATAAATAAGGTAAACAGCATGGGTGACAGACCGTATCCTTATCTCACTCTTTTCTTGTTTTCTGCTTTCCTTTTTTTGATCCTCAATTCTACTTACTGCTGACTGCCTTCGGTAGGGGTTATGGATGATCCTTTCTTCTCAATATTTTATGCCTGTCCTCTTCAAAATACTTAATAGTGTGTTCCAGTCCACAGTATCAAAGGCGTTTTCTATATCTACAAGTGCCATGAACGTATGCTTGTTATTTTATTATTCTATCTTCGAAATTAAACCCAATGTAATTATTGCTTCTCTTAAATTAATAAACAAATATACTTATTAGTACATATTGGTATCAATTAATTATTACTCATCTTATGTTTGTTAATAAAATATGTCAATTGGCTTCAGAATTGTTTACATAGATATCTTACTTTAATTTCTTAATTACTTAAGTTAAATATGCTGTAAGAGCAATGTCCACCTTCAGTGATCTAAAAACAAGAAAATTAGTATACTTTGCATATTAACATTCTGTTTTATCATATGGTATTATATTTTGGGGCAACTCAGCAGGCATAGATAAGGTTTTTATTAGTCAAAAACGTGTTATTAGAGCAATATGTCAGGTTACCTCACGAACTTCTTGCAGAACTCTGTTCAAAAAGTTAGCTATTTTCACTTTGACGTGCCAATACATTTATTCATTGATGTTATTTTTAATCACAAATAGGCACTTATTTTTTAATAATTCTGATATTCATCCCTTCAATACAAGGAACAAAAATAATTTGTACAAAAAATGTAAAACATTGTCAATTGCACAGAAAGGTGTGCATTATTCAGGGATATCCATCTTCAACTGACTGCCGCATAGAATTAAACAGTTTTCCGATAACCAAGGTAAATTTAAGGCTGAATTATCCTCATTTTTGCTTAACCACTCCTTCTATTCAGTAAAGGAATTTATAGAAGAATCGGAGACAAGTAAGTAGTTTATAATGTTGGAATCGCCTTTCTATTTGGTTACAAAAATTTGTTATAAGTATATTTATCTTTTATAATAAAATAATGTAATAAATGTACACCCTGACTCATTCCACATCCTTGAAGCTTAGCTTCTTTACAGGATCTACGGAATATGATTATTATTATTACATTAGTGAGAAAATCTCTGGTAAACTTTAGGCGTGGTAGAAGGTTTTCACCACTATACTCGTACAAGGAATATAGGGTATCTCAACCGTAACATTATATAGGAACTTAACTTGGACAACGGTTTTAACCTTTCTTAATTTAAAATGTCAATTAACAATCCGTATGAATGACTTTTACATAAAATTTTGAAGAATTTTGACCATAAACTAGACTTTTATACCATCCATTATGGTCCTTGTATTTGAACTAAACAAACAGAGGATATAAGCACAAAGACCATGGAATCAGAGAATAGCCAAAAGACAAAATTAACAAAGAACATTTAATAAACCATCTTATAATTAGTTTAATTGCGAAGTATCATATTTTATATTAACAGTAAATTCATTGGTTTTAATATACAGGATTTTAGAAATTAATTTTTACTTGAAATTAATTTACAAAGAGTGATTTCGTTCCAAACAATGTTTAAGAGAGTGTTTATATAAAAGAAAATTTACTTTGGCTTTAGGTTCGTAAATTATAATTGACAGAGACTTTTAGTCTGACTAATATAACAAAACTAACAGTTATTACATTACATTTTGAACACAGCATTTTGAAAAACAAAAGTACTATGTATATCTTTGTTTTTTAACAAAGAAATATAAATAATTTATTAATTTGAAAAACATTTTATATCTGGTAGACAAATGGTCGAAACAGGTAAAATAATATAATTATTTGAAATAGACATTCAAACAATTATAAATGCAATTAATTCTGAGTTTACAAAATTTAGACATGAAATGTAAAGAATAATAGTTGGAAGCAAAATGTTGAATATATAATTAATTTCTTTGAATGATAATAAGAATCCGATAAAAGTAAAACCTTGTCAACAACATTAAAAACAATAATTTTTTTCTGATTTATTGGATGTTTAGTCAAAAAGTTTAGTACTCTGTAAAAATAAGCAGGTTCATAATCAAATTGAAACGTAATTTGTTATTAAATCAGCCAACAGAAACTTCAAGAAAATTGAGTAAACAATATTTCTCTGATTTAATCGTAAATTTAATTTTAGAAAAATAATTATTAAGGCCATTAATAATACAAAACGTATCCTCCACATACAATAAGTTGAAGTTTTTCAAGACACGAATTTTCTAAGATTCTCACGACAATTTTAGAGAAAATGGAGATAATAAGGAATGCACGGGAAGACCATAAATTCAGTGATAAATAGTATTATCAAATGTAAGGAAGGTAGAATGTAATATTAAATTCACTCCAGGTGAAACTTTTGATAGAGGACCATCTAGACTTAAAACTTTTAATTGGCGAGATTAAAAAAAATGCTTGCAAATATTTCCTCGTGGTACTGGGTTGTCTTAAAATAACATTCTCAATTTTTCATTTATATAATACTAATTGGTTAACGACATAAATGTGTTTTAATTGTGCATACGATAAGACATATCTGCTTATTTACTGTATCAGTTAGCCACTGTTTGCTAAAATTTGTAGAGGTACGGAGAAGGGAATGCTGTGAGCCCACAGAAAATTCCCCTCCCGTCATTCTGAAGGGCGTGTAGTGGTACCTGTTGTAGGTTTTATAGGGTTTTACCTGCATCTGTTTCGGTAAATCGCCGGATTGGATCCTTAAACTATAGCTCGGAGGCCTTGCTATCTTCCTCTTCCTTCCGCATCCCCATTTTAAAATTCCAAACCTATGTTATTAAAGGGAAGTGACCAATTTCTGGATCCTCTAACGTAGCCTGCTCCCCCCCCTCAGAAAAAAAATAACGCTGGAACATCATAAACTGAAGATCTTAACTGAAGAAAGCTATAATGGCTAATTCCATATAAAAGTGTAAAAAGCGTTTTGTGCATTCAATTTAATACGCCCGCTCAGTTTGACAGCTAAGCAGTTCTGTCGAATATAGAGCATTGTTAGTAGATTCCAAAAGCGTGATCATCATTCACTGCCATTTTCAGAAGACATGCTTTGTACTTCAATTATCTACAGACTATTAGACAGCTCCAACCCAATCTCTGTTACTCATGATCATCAATAATCAAGAGTACATCAAGAATGAATAACGACAGCCATCTGCTTTTGATACACATTAACATGCGAGGAAGGGTTCCACCCACAACAGTTCAGGTAAACAATAATTGATGCCGATACCCCCAAGCACTTGACAATAAAGGTGTTTCACCTCAGACTAGAAAATGTATAGTCCCAAAATATTAAAACTTAAAATTCACTACCCAGGGGCGGAAAAATAAAACTTAAACTCCTGCTATTGAATACATTTTTTGCATAAACAGTTTCAATATTCGAGTTCTGCATGTCCAATCAATAAAGTTTTTTTTTTAAATTTGACATTGAGGAGATCATTAAACAATTGGAAATTATAGTGATGTGTATGTAATATTTAAATAAGTTCTTAATGATTTAAATGACATGAATTCAGATAAAACTTAAACCTCATTAAGTTAATAACACGTGAAAGATTAGGCACTGCGTTAAAAGTGAGTGTCTAAACGTAACAGGATTTAATTTAGCGCTGCCAGGAATCAGCGACCTCGTCTTCTAGTTGACAAAGCGCTCGCCACTTTACAAGCTGTACAATTAGTCGTGGCTCTCGTAATCACTTAGCAGCAGCATCTTGTAACGGTTGTATTTTAATCATGCCTTTGCCGGGACTTTACGCCAAGACACATCAGCCAAAAACGGAATTGCATCTCTCTAGATACACTAATCCATTGAATAATTCCATTTTCGAACAACTCATTTGCCGACTGTTTCGTTTACGAATAAACTTATCAATGATAAATATTTTCTTAAAAATAACAGAAAGTAGTATAGGTATATTAATAAAAGCAAAAAGAACTAAATTATTCAAATATGGAATTTAATGTTTATATGTACTAAATTTAAGAACACAGTTGTTAATAGATCTCTAACATTATTAGTTATATATATGTAAAATTATTAGTTATATATATATATATATATAATGACAGGAAAGAGAGATAGAAAGTAGGTGACTTACCTGAGGTTCACAGAAGGCAGGACCCTGTAAAGTTTGGAGTTCTTCAATTTTCGGAGGCAGAAAGTTAGGAAGACATTTACAGTGATCGGGTAGTCGACGGTTTTTGTAAAATGAACACGTTGCTCATTAGTCTCCTTATATGCTTCCGCGATCAAGAGCAACCAATTCAAGACCACTTCACAGTCTCCCCGTTCTACACTTCTATCTCTATCAATCACGTTGTAATTCTCTCACCATCCATCATCCTCCAAAATACTCATTGCAATTGGCGCTCCCCAATCCCCTAACTTCCAACTTCTTAAAGCCCAAAAATTTATTTACGTCGTTTCTGATAACTTTCCTCAGTCTATTATTTAATTTCTTTCGCTGACGGGGACTAAAACGTCTCCAATCAAAAGCATTTACCTTTAGACTTCGTGAGGAGCCACTCACTCTACTTTCCACTGATGTTTGGGGAAAATACTGGACATAGCCAGATGTCCAGAAGTCTCAAAGGTTTTAGAGAACCCGAAGCAGCGCCAAACTGTCTAGGTTTTATTACCTTGTCTACAAGTTCTTTTAATTCTCTCAAGCCGACTTCCTTTGATTTTGTATCGCCAAATTCCGAATTTCGTTTTGTTTTAGCATTAAAAGTTCATCAACTGTTTCAGGTGGGTTATTATTTCAAATATAAAAATGTCCTGAATTGTTTCCAATTTTAGATTGAATTTAATATTCATACCTGGAAAGGAATTTTCGTTTCAAAATTTGAAGCAACTAGAGATGATTCTTTCTTGCAGTTAACGAGAGAAAGTGCCAGTGAAAGAAGGAAAGAAATCTGAGTTACGTAATAAACGTAATAAACCCACCACAGGTCAGATCTACTTAATACAGCGCATCCAATAAATGTCGAAACATCTTGATAAAATTGGTTTGAATCGGAATATATTTCCCGTATGGAAAGAAATTTTGATACTTTAAGTCTTGGAAAGGCAGATGTCTCTCATTACTAAATATGATTAGATAATATGAAATTTGGGATGAATTACAATAACCTTTATATAAAGCTCAGTGGAAATGAAATAATAATACAAATAAGTTTATAGTCCGATAAACTAATAGTAAAAAAGAGGACCTTTATTCGCAATAAGTATTTTAGTATAAGAGACAATTTCACAAAAATGAAATTAAAAATTATAGATGTTTCGACGCAGCATTGTGTCCACATTACGATTTTCTGTGTAATTGTTTTTGATAATAAGATGTTGTTTGCAAATTAAGGTCATATTCTTTATATTACTATCAACTAATAGTTTAGAGTGACGGCTGCTATGGTTCAGCTGTCAGCGTCACCTCCTCATACTACAGATGTCCCGGGTTCGAATCCCGGCATGGTAATGGACATTTGTGTTCATGGTCTCCAAACCTGAGAATAAGACTGAAGCAGAATCGATAAGCTGACTCCATACATCTCCAAATTTGGAATGTGTCATGGAAGATGACTGTCCGCAGTCGTCCCGGTAAATTGGGTTGTAGAACAAGAGGAGAAGAAGAGTTTAAAGTGAAATAATGACAATAGCTGACATTAATAGACACGTAATAAAGCAATTACAAAACACAATGTAAAACTTATTACATATGTCAGAGTATAAATAATTATGTTCAGGGTATATGTACCTAGAAATGAATTCGAATAGTCAGTAAATTAAATTAATTAATTTAAGATATCAAAATACAATTTACGATAAAAATATAAGGAAGTATAATATGCAGTACCGATACAGTGCCGTCCAAATTGAGCGATGAAATAAATTTAATAACTGAGATTTTCTATAGTAGCTACATGACAGCTGAATTGGTAGTGCTCAAAAATAAAAATATAGTTAAACGTTTCACATTCAAAACCATACATATATTTAGCGTATATAAGTTATAATATATCCTTCAAAATCTTCAGAATCGGATCAAAATATAACACATTGGTTTGGTAATGTTGTTGCTGGTGGTGACAGTTGACAGTCGACATGAATAAATCAAATTTATAAACTCTTCTTAGATATGTATACGAACTTAAAATTTTGTCGAGAAAATGACGAAAAGTGTCATCTCTTTTCCTTCACACTACAAACTAAATTTTCGTTGAAGAAATTAATAAATGGAGTATCAATGCGTATTTTTTTTAATTTTATTACATTATTTATCTGGAAAATTTGGCTTGTGTCTTTATTTATAATTCAACGAAATCAGGTAAATATAACAATAAATATAATCACTTTGTATATAATAACCCTGAGTAACACTTTTCATTGAACGCTCGGTTCTCATCGGATACGCGCGGCTTTCGCTTCGTCAAAGAAACCACGGTACACTTAAGTTCAAAGTAGTTAGTTAGTGTAACTTGTACTTTTACAATTGTATACTTCAATAAAATTACCTATTTCATAAACTGAAACATAATATTATAAACGAAATAAAAATCGAGTATAAACTTTTGCTTCCGTTAGGCCTAGCAGTGTTCAATTTTTATGAACTGTAAATTAATATTTCAAACCAAAATACGAACTCAAGGAAAGATGATAAAAATACCAAATATTTCCTTAAATCCTTAATTTTTTCCCCATATTTCCCAGGTTTCAAACTACATTTGACTAAGACAAACTGAGAAAAGCAAAACTAAGGACGAAATTGAAGTTTTTCTCGGTGTACTGTTTGTATAAACAGTTATCGAGTATCATCTCATGGCGAAGTGATTAGAATCCGGAGAAGTGTTTATAAGAAGCTAAGGTTTTATATTCACTATAATTTAACAAATTTTGTTAATTGCATAAGTGAGAATCTTCAATTACTTAATTATGTGTGTATTTTAAATTTCATGTGATTTTAAACATTTTATTGATTTGTTAATAACTCAGACCAGTAAAAATATGAGGGAAGTTCACTTAGTTTGAAGTTAGCAGAGATGTAGATGTATTTTGAGTTACTAGATTCGATGATCTCCTTTCATTGCTTTCCCAAAAAGCATGAATCCGATAGTTAAGTGTAACGAAGATATTTTAAACGATTGAACTCAAGCAGTTATGAAAAAATTGAACCAGTAGCAGGAACACTGAAGGAAGAACATCAGAGGCTCATAGTAACAATAATAAAGCAGAGGTGAAAAAACAACGGAAAAAGAGGATCAATGTTTGTACCTGAATCTACACACAAAATGTCAGAAACTAACGAGGTCCGGTACAGCTCATGCTCCATATTTCAGCGCAAAACATTACATCACGACGCATTTCTCCAATGAGTTTGTGCCATACTTGATTTATATAGTTGTAAGCTATAGCTTACGTCTTAGGGTTTTTCGGAATACAAAATCACGGTCAAGCTGATAAACGTATGCAAGGCATGAGTCTTGCAATTAATTAGTAAACTAAAAAAATTGTTTTTGTTGTGGTATTCAGTCGTGAGATTGGTCTGATGCAGCCATCCATGCTAACCTATCTTGCGCAAGCCTTTTTTATATCCGCATAACTACCACATGCCTCATCCTCCTTAATTGACTTAGCGTAATCACTTCTTCCCCACACTCTTCCCTCTAATGCAAATTTTACAACATTTTGATGTCTTAAAACGTGGCCGATTAATCTATTCCTTCTCTTCGTCAACGTCCTTCATATTGTCCCCTCTTCCCTTATTCTGTTTATAACTTCCTTGTTAGTGATTATATTCCCCCATATAGTTTTCAGCATTCTCCTATAGCAACACATTTCAAAGGATTCTATTCTTTACCTTCATGCAACTCCTACTGTCCACGTTTCACACCAATATAACGCTACACTCCATACAAAAATTTTTAGCAACGATTTCCTAATATTTACACTTATCTTATTCGTAAGTAAATTTCTCACTTTTTGCAAAAGCCTTCCATCCTGTGCAGTCCTACACTTCATGACTACTCTACTTCTACCGTCCTTAGTTATTATGTTGCCCTAATAGCGGAATTCCTTAACCTCCTCTAAATTATCCCTTCCCAATCTAACAGCCTTTGTTATTCCACTGTTTCCCATACTACACTTATACGTTTGTTCTCCCTCTATTAATCGTCATGCTATACTTTACCTCCAGAACCACGTTCTCGCCATTTATTATGTGTTCTAAGTCTTGTTCTGACTCCCCTAATACTAAAATATCATCGGCAAACCACTGGGGTTTTATTTCTTCTCCTTGCGATATAATTTATTTTCCATATTCCGTCTTAACTTTATTCATCACCTGTTTTATATATATATATGTATATAAAATAAAGAGAATGGACGACGGACTGAATTCTTGTCCTGCTTTCTTTTCTTGTCAATTCGATATAAATAATATAAAAAATTGTATATTATTATTCATCTCGAATTGTTTAATTATTTTGTTCTTAAAAGTACCGCTTCTTTAATTATGTTTTAATATGATTGCTTAAAAATGGAAACTGTTTCCATATTATAAAAATTAATAAAAGTTGGAGAATCTACAAGATAGTCGTCAACAAATGGTTCTAAGATGCTGACTAGATTGCGGTCTAGATAGAATAAAAAAAATGGAATTAAAACTTGGCAGGACAAATTGAATAAGATTAGTGCTGATTAGAAGGAATTATGAGACATTTTCTCGGATTAGTAATTGACTAAGGGGGGACCACTGGAAAGTTGGTATAAGAACTTAGATTTCGTGTTTTAACTGAATAGATAGACCACTGATAACGCTTTTATGGAGACCCAACACCACGAAATTTTATAGATATGCCTTATGAATACAATTAGTTCCAGGTTAATCTAAGTTAGTTTTGCCTTTTGGAATTTATGACTGTATTTGAGACGTTGGCTCGCTTCTTAAATGTTTTAAGTTTGTAAGTATATGTCAATGAAGACGCTACAGCAACACGCTCACATCGCAAATAACCGTGATGTTTGTTTGCAAGATCACATGGTTTTTCAGAGTTATATAACCGCTATCGAAATTAATGTGATTATCATCACCGCGTGCTGAAATTTGTCATGAAACGGATTATGATAAGTCCGTTACAGAATTCAAGATTTGAAATATTTTAAAAATGTACATTATGTACAATAATTTAAGTTATTTTTCTTAATTAGCTTTTGATGAACTCGTATACCGATAACCTTGGATTCTTACGCATAGTTCAGCAGATATTTCTAAGAACGTTGATTCTAGCTTTTGTTAGATTGTGATCTGCAGGAATGTATATTTGCGAATTATTCAAATATCTCTGGTGGAACCTTATATGCATATTCATTAATGTAGATGAGGCCCATAAAAAATTTAGAATGCAAAAACATCTACTCAAGGTTTAAACCGAGATTTCATAGATTACATTTTTGCCTACACCGTTTCTTTTCAAAAATAGAGAGGAATCTGTTTAGGTATTTACCTCCCAACATTTATCGAGCGACGTTAAGAATTCATAGTTCCAACCGAGTGTTAAATTTTCTTGAATTTAGCAATTATTACAAAAATTCTTAAATAGTGACCATAAATTTGAATTATGTTGAGTACTTACTTAATTGTGAATAATAAGTCTTCAGTTTAAAACAACAATTGATTTAACTTAATAATTTAGTGGGTAAGTAAGGTACTACTGTCCACTGTTGACGTGGCCATAATTTCATTAAAAGAAGACATTATATAATTAAGTTAGATTTCTGAATCGCGTTTAAGCTCGTTCCAACGCACTAACTTGAATATGACCAAAACTGTGCTAAGTTAACTATTAATCTATGTTACTAATTATTTATAATTCAAAACTATATATAGCCCAATACATTAACAAATGGAGTATTAAACTCTTAGCAACTGGAAGTAAAATGATAAGAAAAGAAAAACAAAGTAATTATTTAATTTATCATTCCTATTAAGTATTTAATATTTTCGGACCCCTACATTTTTATCGACAATTATCTTAAAAGATTTTGAATAAATCATAACTGTATTTCTGAAAGTATTTTTAAGTCCAGAAATTTACATACTAAAATTGAGTTTTGAAGGTTTATTAATATTTATTCCTGACTTAGCAGTAAATAAAGGTTATAGCATGTTCAGATTATAATAATAAGAAATTAATTATAATTTATTGCTTAAATGTCTCTTTGGTAGATTCTTTCTTTAGACGTTTCTATTCTTTTATGGTAATTTGTAGCAAAACAGGAGATTAATTAATGTGTGCATGTGTCTGTGCTTGCGTGTGCGTGTTTCTATGAATATATACATAGGAGGGACTTTGAAGACAAAAAGAAAATTATAATGTAAAGTAGGAAATAATTAAGGTTGTAAAAATGGGTTGATATTTATACATGAGTTTATGGAAGTGTTTTAAAGTTCCACACATAGTTTTAAACTCGAGGAGAAAAATAATAGTTACTATGATTTGATCATAATGAAAAACGCCGTGGGCGTAGTAAATTCCCTAGTTGTGAGGATAGAAGTGCGTGAGATGAAAAAAATATTAATTTTCACTATTAGTGTTGAAACCGTAGCTTTCTGTATCTTTCATATTACTAGCCTTCCCAATGCAGTCAGTGCATGTAAAATTTAAACATACATTGGCGTGCGGGAGGTGTTTTATAACAAGCTGCCAAAATTGATTGCTGTTAGTGTTTCATTTCTTCCTAAATAAACAGCGGCCGTTAAGTTCAACCCCTTCGACATTGAAAGTGACGGGCGGAAGATGAGGAGTGAAAAACTGTTAAAAAATATCGAGATTTAAGACGACACTAGTGTTTTCACTGTGTCTAATGCGAACAGTTATAGTTGGTAATTTGTTATATCAACTTTACATGGGACTGGTAAAAGAATCGAAATTGGAGTAAGTTGCATTTCATAATTTTAAGAGTAAGTAAGCAGATTGGTGATGCAATAATTTAAGGCTGATTGCGGTATCTTTTGACGTGAATTATTTAGGAAAAATATTAATAAGAAAATGATGACCAAAACGACTTAGATTTATGTTCATTCACAGCTATTGAGAGGATTTGCTGATTGGCGACAGTCCCATTAAAACTTGTCTTATCACCTTGAGGATGTATCAAAATTAATACAAAATGACGTCGATTGTTCAAAAACAGCCAGTCTACAGAACCCGTCGGCATGCTGTGGATTTGGTAGATTTAAGTGTCCTCAGATATTGGTTTTTAATATGGAGTTTTCCAGATTTTCAGGCTTATTTGTCTCATTAATAATTTTATTAAAGTTCAATTTCTTCCCCTGTCTGAAATTAAATGGATAAAGAAAGATTTTAATCAATGGTATGAACGTGGTCCTGGTGAAAGAGTTCGATTTGAGGATTAAGACACGGAAAACCAAGGTAATTGAGTGTAGCATGGGAAACAGTGGAATAACAACGGGTGTTAGATTGGAAAGGTATATTTTGAAGGAAAGAAAGGAATTATGATACTTGGGAAGCATAATAACTAGGCATGGTAGAAGTACAGTACACATAAGGAGTAAGATACAATAGGCAAGTAAGGATCTCAAAAAAGAGGAATTTAATTACTGGTTTCATAAATGTAAATTTTAGGAAATTATTACTAAAAATATTCGTATGGAGTGGAGTGTGGCGTTATATGGGTGCGAAACGTAGACGATACGAGTTGCAGAAAGGAAAAGAATATAAACGTTGGTGCTATAGGAGAATGCTAAAAATTAGATGGATGGATAGAATCACAAACGAAGAAGAATAGGGGAAGAGCGAACAATATGGAGGACGTTGACCAAGAGAAGGGCTAGATTAATAGGTCACGTTTTCAGACACGAAGGTCTTGTAAAATTAGCATTAGAGGTAAGTGTGTGGTGTAAGAGCAGAAGAGGGAGGCAAAGGAAGGAATACGCTATGTAGATTATGGAGGATTTGGTTTGTGATATTTATAAGGAAGAGATGTTAGCATGAAGGGTTGCATGAGACCAGTCTTACGACTGAATACTACAACAACAACAAACTTGTAATATAAGCCACTATATTATAAGGAAAGAAAGATGTTTTATTCATTTGCATCCATCGTCTATTATTATTCATTATCGGTCGTAATCAAACGGAACACGCTTTATTTACGTCTTTCTAAATTATTTTGATATATTCTTGTTTTATTTCAGGATTGATTGTTCTTGCCCCTCTGTAGAAACAAAAATATTATTTTCAATGCAGTTTGGAGCGTTAAAGCCCTTCTTCCATCAACTTTATTCCGGAGCCTTCGTTAACCTTCCGACTGCCTTGTTTTCCTTTTAGCAGCTACCTTTCAAATTTCCTTCTATGCCACTAAATGAAATTTACCATTACCTTATGGAAGCTGTTACCCTTAAAGAATTACGTTTGATATATACTTATTAGCATTTCTATTATATATTACGATTGGCATAATTCCGGATATTCAGCAAGTAACGAATAAATATACTAGGCTATTAAAATACCATGCAGAAAGAGGATGATCGAATTCAGAGAATTAAGAAAATTATAGTTCTGCGCAGTGTATTGTTCTGATTATATACCGCATAAACTGTTATACTTGAAAGACTTTGAAACATTCATTTGTTACAGAAATGTCACATGCAAATAATGCAGGTCAATTTGTATTATATTCGCAGTAGTTCAAATAAAGAGATATTTTAGAATGAAATATTTTATACCTATAATATTTATTTATTATAAGTCAAATAATTAGTCAGAGAGATTACTTAAGATGACAGTCAGTGATATGTAACAAAACAAATATTATATTTTGGAAAATTATCATAATTTAGAACTCTTCCAAAGTATTTTTAATTGTATTTAAATAAAAGTTACAATTTGTAAAATAAAGTCATATTTATGTAATGAATCGTACAGCAAATAATTAAAATCATAATTTACATACCTAGGGTACTGCAGAAAAATTATTTAATGGTTATATCTCCAAACCACACAATAAAGTGATATTGGACGATTTTAATAAGTAAATTAATTATAACTAGTTTAAGATTATTTTCAGATTCGTAAATTAGAAACTAATTCTTATAGAAGGCATTATTTATGATTTCAGAGAATGGTGTATCCAATTGTTGTCGATTAATTCTAGTGGTAATGTAATATGTCAAAGAGCTACATAAATTTTATTTCTCATTTTGGGAAATACAAGCAATTGCACGTGTGATGAAAAAGATGATCATGTGGTTGGGTTCAATATATTTCAAGAGAAAATTTATAGTACCTGGGAAATATTATCAAGGAACAGCGAAACAAGGGAAAGAAGTAATCTATTGGTTAAACAAGTCTTGGAAAGCATTATAATTAGTCATGAGGATTCTGAAACTTTGCGTGAGTTATCTTTCACCTCTCACTAAGTCTATAATTAGTTTGTTTGTAAGGATATTTATTGTTGTGGCCTAATAAAATTTATTTTGATGGGACAAAATGAAACTAAAAATTGTAGACGAAGAGAAAGCATTACGGGATCGAGACAAATTTTAAAACGTCTAGGAGACAGCAGGCGAGACCATGCCTCATTTTCAAGTCTTTGAGACTGGGCAGAAGAAGGAAAAACAATATAAAGGGCTTATACTTCGGATAATTATTGACGATATAACTTTAAATTGAATACGATTAAAATATGAAATTTTCGGAAGACATGTTTATAATTAATTATGAGTTTGAGACGAAGCGAATGCATTTCTATTTTTTTAATTAGAACTAGAAGGGGACCCGGAGTTCCCGGGAATATATTTATATTAGCCCGGTACATTATTTAATTCTTGGCCAAAACATGATTAAACCGGCATCACAAATGTCACAATATTAACCTACGAATTTTTGTAGTGACTTACATTACGCTGGTTTCGACACCAGTCTCGACAGTTTCCTTGTTATTTTCATTTGTCTCAGGTACACCTTCCCCCCTCACACTCTCGCATGCTGGAAGAGGGAGAAACACTATAAAAATTAGTCACCTTTATTGCATATAAAAATTCCGCTAATTCCACCCTATCCCCCTAGGGGTGGTAGACGTGTCTTATTTCCTAAGTACTTGATTTTGAGCCGCGAGAAATATGAAAACAAAAATTTGTCAAAATTGTTGTCATTTAAATATATTGTGCAGTAGTATGATTAACCTGTCCCATCCCCTGAAAGGGGAAGCACTGCAGTTCAATTCGCATTCAAAATGTCAGAATAAAACTCAATCATAGCACCATTTCTTACCAAACTTGAGGGTTTTATTTTTATTTTCATTATACGCCCCTCCACCCGTCCCACCACTATGAATACTACCCTTAGACGTTGAATGGGGTTGAAATTATAGGCAAACAAATTCAGCTAAAATGCTATCAAGTTAATTTACCCGAAAAGTATTAGAAGGAAATGGCGAAGTTTATAGATTTTAAAATTATACACCCCTCCTACTCCACCCCAAGTGATGGCAGCCATGTATTACCCTCATTGCGTTGAATTTGATTCGCCAAGAACACCTGTTCCATATTTGGTCATCATTATTCCATCCGTTAAAAATAGTATGCGGAAGTCCGCGGCTCACATTACACCCGTTTAGACTCCAATCTCGATGGTTTCTGGTTATTTTTATGTTTTTCCCCTTCATACTTACCCCTAAGAATATTATGTAAGGGGTTGAAATAATACTCTAACAGTATCGGGAAACAGTTGTAAAATTAATTGACCCAGAAATGTATTTATTTGATGGAAATATTGGCCGCATTGCGATATTTAAAACTTTCCACCCCATCCACCCACGCCAAAGTTGCGGTATTCGTGTCTTACCCCAACATTGTTGATTTTCGGGACGTCAATAACACGTGTGTAAAATTTAGTTGAAATTGTTCCATTCGTTAAAGATAGTATGGAAGACTGTTTTACCCCCTTCCAACCTCCTTAAGGGATGAACTATTACGTTAAGTGCATTTTTGTGCTAGAATTAAACTCAGCGTGTCATATTACACCGGTTTAGAGCCCAATGTCGATTATGAGTGGAGTTGAAATTATACGCTATCAGTATCGGAAGACACAACGTCAAATTAATTAACCGAGAAATATATTTATTTTATGGAAGTATGTGGATATTGAAAATTTTCCGCCACAGCCCCTACGGGTGGTATCCGAGTCTCACCCCTACAGTGCTGATTTTGAGTCACAAAGAATACGAGTACCAAATTTGGTCTAAATTTGTTCACTCGGTTAGATTTTTATACAGAACATTCGTACACACTGACAGAACGACACATAGAGGTAAATTTACTATAGAGAAGATAACGGAATCTTCGATAGAAAATTTAGTAATATACTGGGTGCATATTTTTTCGTTCTCTTTCAGATTAAGGAAATGATGCCACCTTTGATTAGCGAATTTATGAAGATTATTCGAAGTCATTCGTCCAGAGCAGAACAGGGAACAGTGATAAGCAGGTAATAAGACAGGATCTTGACGGGTGACCATCAGGGGCGTGTAGGTTACTGATTACGACACATTACCAATCAACGTCTACAGCTGTGACACGAGCTGCGTCGACATGAATCCGCTGCTGCTGGCTGCCGGCTGTCCTCTAATCCTGTGTAATACGCATGTATGCTGAAATTACACAGTTGCATGTATGCGCGACGGCTTTGCTCTCGCAACTTTCTCTCTCTCTCTCCCTCCCTCCCACCCATCCCTCACTATCTCTCTCTATCGCTGTTGCCTCTATGCACGCCTGTCTGTCGGTCCACACAAAGTTATCATAATATCGCAGAATCCAGTTTGGCGTGCCACTCTACTAACTAAACCAATTTTCCAAATTGAATTGCGGACGCAATCGTAATAGTAACATGGAAATAGCTGCGAAAATTAAAGAGTTCAAAAACACCTCCTGTGAATAAAATGAGAATATTTTATTGCAACGACAATTTTTTATAATAATTATCAAAATTTATCAGAAATTTTACTTAATGATGCTCTCATAGATAAATAACAAAATTAGCTAAATAGCAATCAACGAATGTGAACGTTACTTTAATAAGTACGTTGCATTACATTTGTCTTCCCAAATCACCGTTTCTTCATAAATGAATGACGCATATTATAATAATAATTAAAAGTGATTAAAACACTCAGTACGGAATATGTTCAGAACCTGTATCAACCTTTTTTTTGGAAAAATTCATGATGCTTGTTGTTTTCCAAAACAAAATCTTTAAACCGACCTTATGTAAAGATTCTATTGGAGCTACTTTTATTTCAGGGAACATACAACAAGTACGACTATGCTAGTCAATTTTGAAATTTTAAATGAGAGTCTAGCTCGTGTAATATATCATCATTAATTTCCTTAGGGCTTCCCTGTAAATAAGCAGCTGGGATTATTCTCGTTTCCAGCCGGGTGGCGTTTATTAAACTCGCCTCGAATACTGACACCGTCGACATCTTCTAGGGGAAGAGACTAGTCCTGGAATTTGATCGCGTTTTATCTTCATCGTGGGAAATGCTCCCGACTATTTAACCCTCGGTTGGGCGCGTCAGGCCCGGCGGACCTATGCCGTTTTATTTCTATTATAGTTGGAAAGCCAGGTCAGGTACGGGGATGAACTTTCATAACATTCCAGAAGGATGTATTTACAATGGTCTGCCAAGGTCACATTCCAGAAGAGACAGTAGTTTCTAGGAAAATGACGAGATATTGAGAAACCGCGCCCACTCGCGTCACTATTTTACTCCTTTCCTTTGCTGCAGTACGTTGCGATTATTGAGTTATTTTCGTAGAAATCGTTGACAATATTCACGTTTAGCATTAAAAAAATTTATACTTGTTACATAAATATTTATTTTTTTAAGTGGATTCAACAAATTTGTGTTTTTTTTCATAACTTTTTTTGATAATGAACAGTTTTGAAATGTGAGTAAGAAAGTATATAAATAGAATTATGCTCAATATAGAAGACGATATCTGTGACTAAAACGTTGTGCCGGAAGACGATATTGAAGAATAATCCGATGAATCGATAACTGAAGATAACGAAGAGGCAACAATAAACGAATTACCAAGACGTAAGAGAACACATGGTATACCATACAAACAAACTAAGCAACAGTGTAAAACTCAATATTGCTGTAAAAATACGTAATCATTTGTGTTTGCGATTATATACTGAGATAATGTGCCAATAATGTTTTGACGAATCTGCAAAAACAGTTTCTACAAACACAAAATAATTGACTTATTTTATTAAAATTATAATTACCTACTTTATAATAATTATGTATATAATAAATAAGTTACTTGAAGTCAAATTAAAATTTAATAATATCAAGATCTGATTGCATTTTAAATAATTAATCTCTTGAACACGCTTGAGCGGCCGATTTTTCAGGCCTCGAACTGATGTTTGGTTTTTCAAATAGCGTCTCAATATTTTTAGGAGATAAAAATACCTAATTTTGAGTAATTTAAAACTTACAATTTTATTTTTAGTAGAATTTTATTAAAGTAATTATATTACAGCAATTTTTCTTGCGTGTGTAAATTGTGTATAATATGAGCACAAAAAAATATGTGTAAATTATTGAAGCTAAATTGATAATAATTGGTTCATAATACTTCTAAGAAACGGTAAAGTCAAACCGTAGGTCCATTAGACCTAGGACCCTAACGGTGCTACAATATAAGACGCGCCTAACGGAGGCTTAAAAAGAAACAGGTTGAACTAAAACGTTTATTGTTGACTGATGATGTAAATTTAATTATTGAGAAATTTTATTATTATGAACAGTTCACGAGTTTTCAGTACACATGAGGAGCTATGTAATGTTATAGGAAACGTTTCCACTCTTAGTATTACAATTTCTTACTTTATTACTTTAATAGTCTATATACAACCAAGTCCTCCTTAATTAGATTATTAACTAAAGCGACAAAAAATATTAATTGTTTAATTGTTACTCTTTATATGCAAAAAGAAAGAAAACGAAAATGACATTTCTGTTGTATAAATACGATACAGCTAACAACATTGTTTGAACATTTGCAACTGTGTACAAAAAGCAGATATACATCAGTTTGTTTGTACGTATAATATTTCATAACTGTTATGAATATTTATATAAATAGGAATTTGTACTCAATATTGTAGTCGTTTGATGTGTACCTCTTTATGTATTTATTTACGATTTTGTATGCCTCTGGACATTTTATGTTTTTCTTTCAAAAATCTCACTTTTTATATCTCGAACGATAACAAATTTGCCTGTTTCCTGCAAGCGCGAGGCAAACAGCCTGCGTGTGTACGTAGAACGATGTAAAGGTTTGGATTTCCTGTTTCATTGGAAATTAAATATTCATCCCGGTGCAAATTGGGCAGAGCCAAGGTATAACAGGTGCGCTACAGGCAAACTCAGGGCTCAACCCTCTGTTCCTGCAACACACGACGTTAAACGCTCCATTTGATTCATAAATATGATCGTATCGATCGGATGTACTTTTATTAACGTTATTACACAAAAATTATTGTTTATCTTATTTCAGATTTAATTTTAGCATCAGTCTGAAGAGTTATAAAAACAGATCATGAAAAGGAAGCATCCCCCAATGCCCTAACATTAATTTGTTTCCCTCGGTATATTCACGGAAAAAATAATATTATGTGTATTTTCATGGATGTAGTAACCCCTCTTTTAAACGACTAACATCTGTCGTAGCTTCATGAAAATTCATCTTTTATTTCATTATTATACGTTGTCTCAGTGTAAAGGAAGGCTCGCGTTTACTTTTCTTCCATTTACTTTCATAAAATGTCTATCACAATGTATTAGAAAAAAACATATGCTGATTTTTAATTGTGAGATATTATATTCATCCTATAATTCGAATGTGGTTTCTTTTATCAAGGACTATCGGGGGACCCGGCGTTGCCCGGCTATCAATTTATATTATTCCAGTACATTATTTAATTCTTGGTCAACACATAACTAAACCGTTATAATATGAACCTCAAATATACTCCCAGTATCTCGAGAGAGTCCAAAATACCTCCAGTACAATAGCAGGAATATATATTTTTTCAGTATTCTAATAGAATAATTTTTTTCACCACTTAATGGTTAAATTTTTTACTTTAATCACACGTTAAAGGATAATATTACACAGATACTCGCCTTATACCGGTTCCGACACCAAATTCGATAGTTTGCTTTTTATTTTCATATTAGCAACTACTAAATTTTAAAAGACGCGAGAAATAAAACCAATTTATGTATACATCGTATCAACGATCCAAAGAAGTTAATTGTTTCTTAGCCTCCTGCAACAATGGACTGTAAGTGAGATGATTGATATGGGAACGCGTAATCGGAATAAAAATTCCCAGTTGGTTTACACGCCGGCTTTCACGCGGCAATTCCAAGAAATCTTCTCGTAGAATTAATATTTTTATTTATGTACATATCATATTAATATCTTCTGCAATATATCGGAAATAAACACGCACGAATATTTAAATTAAATCGTCAAATTTTCTATGAAACCCGTTGAGACGTTTCGGAGCCTATTCGAGACAAACATTCGGACACATAGACAGACAGACAGTTCAATTTCAATTATTCGTATAGACTATAAAATAAAAATTATTTATTCGATTAGTGGTGCAGATTTGGTGTCTTGTATCATCGGAATGGTAAATGTAATAACTAATATTCATTTCCATACACAAGAGTGAATTTTAATATAGAACGAATTATTTAGTGTAATCTGAGAAACATAGCAGGGTTACCTCCAGTTGGTATTTAATTAAAGATGAACAAACTCTCGATATTCCTCAAGAGAATAAAATTTAGATGGCTGATTAATACTTAAATTATTTTATAATTGGATACCATCGTGTTTCAAACCAAAATCAGGTTTCTAAAATCATTAATAAACAGTATTTATAAATATCGTTACAATTTTTCTTGAAAGTACCTTTCTCCTTAAATTTCCATATTCTTTTTTATAAAAGATGAATGCAATGAAACATATTTAAAATAAACATCTCATATTAATTCGTTTAAACATTAATTTATAAACAATTTTATGTTAATCCAAAAATGATCGCTAAAGATATTGTATATATCTTTAATTTTGTTTCTGAAAATTTGTTCTTAATTTTTAATATGGTTTTCTTAAGCGTAGTAAAAAAGTGTACAAGGGTTGTCTGTCTACCCTGAACTTTCACGTGTCGCAGCGTGGTATGGGTTTTTTATCCGAACTATCATGTACAGGCAAATATGATTGTTTTGATTTTGACTTTCACGTGAATTTATTAACACCGTAAATTTAAGTTTTGTTAAATAGTGTTTCTTTGGTTTTCTATTTTTATTCGAAATTGATTTCGTTAATCTCGTGTTGGAAATTTTTTTACTTATTTGGGTGTCAGCTTAGGAAATTAGGTTAATGAACAAAATTTTTTTTGGATGAAATTTTTACATAATTATTTTATAAATTACATCTATCCTCTCCTTGTTAATACAGATGTTTATTTCTATTTCATCACGATGCGTGTTGAAGGTAGTTATCATTACTGATTGTTTCGTAGTAATTTGTTAAGTTGTCTTTGTATAAGATAGTCTTTAACTTATGTTCTATCTACGGTCTTCTTTCTCATTCTTATAGTTTTAGTAATTATCATTCACTCAACATAGATTCTGAAACCACGCCCTGTTTTTCAATTTTTGGGGTCGAACTTATTGAAAATTTATTATATTTAGTTGTCTTAATTACATTTAAGTTTTTGAATTGTATTATATTATTTTATAAATTTTGTTTACAGTGAAATTGATAGTAATAAAAAAATGCAGTACGGTCTCTGCTGACTAATTTATTGTCTCTTGTTGTTGGTGTGGTATTCAGTCCTAAGACTGGTCTGATGCAACCGACCGTATAACATTCCACATTCTCTCTAATCTCCTTAGCGTATTCCATCCCTGGGTTATCTCTTCTGTACTTACCCCACACTCTTCCCTCTAATGCTAATTTTACAAGACCCTCATGTCTTGAAACGTGGCCTATTAATCTATCCCTTCTCTTTGCCAACTTCCTACACATTGTTCGCTCTTTCCCTATTCACTTGTTAGATCTAATAATTATTTATTATAATAATACTTTCACCATTCAAATTTAGAGTGAAACTATAATTATTCAACTTTTATAGATATTCTATGTGTGCGCCTTTGGTAAAACGAGTACTTTAGCTGCTGTAAGTCCTAGGGAAATTGAGGTAAAAACACTTAGCTTCTAAAAAAAATCATAGGAATCAATCACGAGTGGTTAGTAGCCAACAAATCAATGGCAGATCGTTTGATCCAGAACGGCCAATCCACTGATATTGACGTGCGTTTTTATTGAAGCGTGGTGGAGTACCGTTTTTCTGCAGAATGAAGCCGGTTCCGCTTCTTTCAACGGAGATGGTAAATATGATAGCAGATCTCGGTAAATTAATTTTAACTTTATGAAAAAAGAACTAAAAACAGAGCTTGTTGCAAATGACGCAGAAAAAGTTCGCCTTTGAAAATTCACGCTGATGTTCCATTACACCATATTAATTTTCCGTGCTCCAAAATCTTAGTAAACTATATCGAAACTATTAAGACGTTTACACGTGCTCTTAAGTAGACGTCTCGAAACGGACAATATTTTTCCCACACTACCAGAAAAAAAGGAATTTTTATTTATCATCCATGTTTAGTTAATATTATGCTTATTCCCGTGTGATCGAACGAGCTCAGGTTGACAAAACAAAATCTTTCTGAGGGAACCTCCAAGGAAATCCCAACAGAATTACCTCTCCCTTATACCAAGTGTACCGCCTCCAAACTCGTAATAAATCATTCTTATAAGATTGAACAAAGAAATTCTACGACCTTCCCAAACTCCATAACGCGATAAGCTTTAAAATAAAGTTCGAGGACTTTGTATTTTAGTGCAAAGTGGCTCGCGAATAGCAGAGAAGTGTGGTCCTGGAGGAAGGAAGAGCGTCGAGAGAAAAAGGGTGCCGAAGAAGAACAAAACACGTGAAATATTGCCGCTGGTATTAGCTTGGGAGACGCGCCTTGTTGTAAAAGCGTAGCGCGCCTACAGGAACTTCCAGTAGCAACGAAATATTACAATGTACAATTCGTTTAGCTTGTTATATTGTAGTCCCTTAACAAAAGAAAAACAGAGACTAAAACAATTTCAGCATCTTCGGATTTGCTTCAGAGATTGAAAGTATTTGTCTTTCAATTTTATATATCCAGCTGCTATTAGGTTTTCCGTATTATTTTACGGTTTAAGAAATTGCATATACAGGCAAGAAGATTGTGACAACTCTATTGATTAGGTAAAAAATCGAAATATTGGAAAGTCATTTTGTTAATTTAAAATTAACTGTACAATCTAATAACCAATTTTGGTAATAAAAAGTTTATTTAAAAAATTACAAATACAAGGACAGTTTTTGTAAGACCACGTTAAATGCGAAAGAACATAAACTGTTGTTTCTTAGGGGTCATAACAATTATAATTGAAGCAAGTATTACTATTTAAGTACGTTTACTCACATACACTAATTCTTAAAGTTTTCATTAACTGAAAACATGCTCTTGCTCTTAGTATAATTCTTATTTACAGTAACCTGTATTTTATGTACTTTTAACATGTGTGCTCATAGTAACTACATATATTTATAAAATAGAGAGAAAGGGAATAACAATGAATGAGACACTACAATATTACTTGATATTACAAAGTTTGATCTCGTAAAATCTCCATTATCATTAGATAGATTAAAGAACGAAGGCTTTCCCGGTGAAGAATATGTAGAAACGTTTCTCGGGTTTCTACATCATTAGATAGATTTTTACTTCAATACGTAGGAAGCACTACTGCTATTTTTATAATAATTTCAAGGCGGCTTCTTGTTCTCTTCAAGTGTTTTCATTTCTTCTATACCCTTTCTCACTGAATATTCAGTATTTCAATATCATATATGAAGTTTAGAAGAATTTATCTTTAATTCTACCCCCAAAATAAGAATGTCAGGCTGAGAGATATTACGAGAGTTTGTAGGACATGTTATTTACTTTCTCATATCCAGCTACAGAAATCCTTTTCCTGAAACTGACGACTTCTGACTTCAGTAAGAAGACGATCCGTCCAAAAGAAATATCCAAAGAAATATTTTGTCAGAGCAAACATTTTCTCCGTCAGTTTCTGGAATGCGTAGCAAACAATCAGTAGCCCCGCCGATTTCATGACCATAAGTATGTCCTCGAACAACGCCTCAACTTTACAGCTACCTCTTGAGTCACCCACTCAAATTTGGAATTCTGTCAAGGCTGTACTGCAATAAATTGCATACGTACATTACAAAATGTCCAATGCATGTGATACGCCAAAAGGTCGCGTCAATTACTTAATTCTCTCTCTCTCTCTTTTCCCTCTCCCTCTTTCTCTCCGTCGTTCCGTCTCTCTCGCTCTACGTGAGAAATATATCAGACCTTCCAATCACAAAATTTATTCCAATGAACAGTTCGCATATTGTTCATCGATTTGATGGACAGATCCACGTTTCTTCATTCACAGTAACCGAGCCATTTCTGGGAAACTCAAAAATAACTTGTTTGTAATTGAGAGAAGAATGTAAGTTGGATCACGTCTATAATAAAATCAAACTCGAGTTATTATAAAATGAACAATTTCGTTTAATGGAACCAAAGGACCCATTGTGTTTTTCATTTAATTAACGCAACTTTTATCACTTTACTCTGTGGGGATATGGTTTTGAAATAACAAGCAAAGGGTAATTAAGAGTACTAATTGGGTATTTATTTACACACAATTAAGGAAATTATCAACTAAAGCTATTAAGTAATTAAAGAAAATTTGGTTTATTCGGCAAAATAATACGATCTCATATATCTCTGCCTAAAATGTGGACAGAATGGCGTAAAACGTTGTTAGTTTTTTTAATCTAACTTGGCTGACTTGTAGCGTCGGCTGTATGCCAGCTTCTCTGGATATCGAAAGGAGAGGTGATGTGATGTCCGGCTCACCGTCTGGACACACCTGAATTCTCTCCTCGCAGCTATACCACTCAGTCTCCTTTAACGGGTGAAACAATAATGCCGTTCCCTCACCGCATCACGGCAGTGGTAAAAACATCGATTTTCGATGCATTGTGATCAATCTCCCTGGGCCACAAAATGTCCCTAGTTGGGGCAACCACGTTGGTTTTCAAACATTTCAGTTTCAAACAGGTTTCTCGTTTCCCACGCGAGTGTAATGCGGCGAAACTCAGGTTTGGCTGAAAATCAATCCCTGAAGATTAGAAACGTCGTCACGTCGGATAATCTGGTGCCTTGTCTAGTTCTAATCTATAATAGAACTCAAGAAATACTTATATCGAAGAATATCACGCAATAACTCAACTTTATTATTTCTTTATTTCCTATTAGATGGAAAATAATCTAAGAACTGTCTTAAATTTATTAATAGTGTTATCAAAGAGGAAAGATTTCGTACTAAATTACGTCACGTATAATTCATAAATAGTTGAAGGATTGGAGTTTACTTTACACTGAAATTTGAGTTTGTATTTATATCGGGTCATCATTAATGAGAAATGAATTTGCTGGCATTTCTCCAGAAATAACACAAACGGCGAAGAGTAAGTAGTCCATTGATCGTGAAGCGAATTCGGTGGAGCATTCTAACCGAAACCCTATACTTTGGAGATGCAAGAAGTGGTATGCAAGGTCATCCTTTCGCATATAGTACTGGATCTACAATTAGTCAAACGATTACAATGAAGAATCAAAGTTTAAGTACTGAAGAATAGTCGCTCTAAATCCACCACAGCATACGCTGGAGAAACTAATGAAGCAAATTAAGAACATGAGTTTTCTGATGTCGAAATAGAACGACTGCTGCAAGAGACACCGCTTCACAGCAGATGATGACCCTCAGACCTGAAAGCGTATTATTCACCTGTGTCAACTCCCATAGATCATTCATTAGCAATCTAAGTGCCACGTTGCGTACATTCAAAATATTTTCCCATTTCTTGTGAATTTATTATTTGAAACTAATATAAACATGTCTATACAAGTGTGATAGTTCTAATTTGTTCCATCATAATAATGAAAAAATAATTCTAAAATACAAGCTGTTAATTAAAATAAATACAGCCATTTGACTAATCTAATTATCACTTGTATTATACATATGCTATTTAAATACTCGTTTTATTATTATTTACTTATGTTACAACTTTTATTTATTCTGAAAACTGGGAAATTTTTCATTCTGATACTCGATATAATTAGTAAAACTGAAGTGAGCATATTTCGTTTCGAACCGCACATCGATTAGCGCCCATGAGTCGTCAATTAGTTCTACGAGCAGTCGGAGATCTCTGTAGACGCTTAAAGTCTTGCCTACAGTCGTAACGCGGAATCCCAGGCAGCAGTCGCTCCTGAGACCAACTGAGGTACAATTTAGTGGAGACGAATGTAACGTTTTCAACTTAGGGTATTAATCAGCCTTAGTGGTAATCCGCTCGCTCCTCCGTGGTCAGACTGGAACCCGCCCTTATAATTCACCCCGCCCCGCGTCTGGCCGAAGTCCAGGGAGGAAGACGATGAGACTGTTTTACACTCCCTGGAATTACAATATTTTCCCTGAGGATAATAAGGCCCTCCATAATTAATTTCACATAAAACTACAACCATTAGTAATCTCATAATGCTCGCACATATAATATCCTGTACACGGTATCAAGCTAATGAACTCAAAGCGATTAACGGCACAAGCCTCTAGAAACCATTAAGGACCGTAAAAACCGACGAACGGGAAGCCTAATTGGCCAAAATTTAATGCTTGTGCACGAGTCTCGCGTAACCAATCATATTATTTCGGCTAAACTTTCTGAAATCAACATTCTTAAATTATTTTTTGCTATTGTTTTCTAAATCCAACAATTCAATTTGATCTGAGAAATGGTAAAGCGCCAGGAATTGATAATATTGCAGCGGGGTTAATAAGATCACCGGGCGAAGAAGGAATATCATATCTGTTCACGATAGTTTGCGAAATCTACAAAACAGGAAGAATACCAGAAGATTTTAGGAACATATTTATACATATACAGAAGGAGGTTGGTGCTCATAGATTCGAACAGCACAGGGCAGTTAGTTTAGTATCCCATACGCGCGAGAAACATTAACAAAAATACTATATGAGAGAATGAAACGTCAAATAGAATGCGTGTTGTGAGAAAACAAGTTTTGTTTTAAGAAGAATGTCAAATTTTAGAGGACAGAAAAAGCCTTTGATAATGTAAACTGGAACATAATACTAAGGATCTTGAAGGCCACAGGAATAAAATATCGAGAAAGAAGAGGTATACATAACCCCTACGAAAGGCAATTTGTAGTAATTACAATAGACGGGAAATAAAAGGAAGCAAAAACCAAAAAAGGGGTAAGACAGGGATGCAGTCTGTTCCCCAAGCTGTTTAACATATATATAGAACAGGCGATGAAGAAAGTTAAGATGAATATGGAAAGGGAATCAAAATGCAAAGATGAGAAATGAAGACCTTAAGTTTTGCAGATGATACCGTGGTATTCAGAAGAATACTTGAAAACTATTATAAATGGCATGAAAGTGGTCCTGGAGGTAGAGTACAACATGATGATCAATAGTAGGACAACCAAGGTAATGAAGTGTAGTATTTGAAATAGACTAACAAAGGGGACATTTTGAAGTAAGTTAAGGAATTGTGCTATTTGGTAGAAGTATAGTAGACATAGCGAGCAGGACAGCACAGACAAGGAAGGTTTCGCAAAAAAGAGTAACTGACTTACTGCTAATATAAGTATGAATATTAATTTTAGTATGCAGCCCGACGTTATATGGGTGCGAAACGTGGACGGTAGACGGTTACTGAAAGGAAAATAATAAAAGCTTTTGAAATGTGGAGTTATAGAAGAATGCCGAAAATCAGAAGGGTGAATGGAGTTACTAACCAGAAAGCTCTCAGCAGAATAAAAGAAGAGAATAATATGAAGGACTTTGACCAAGAGGTTGTATAGATTATTAGGCCACGTTTTGAGACATGAGGGTCTTTTAATATTAGAATTAGAGGGAAGAGTGTGGGGTAAGAAAAGAAGACGGAGGTCAAGGGTGGAATAGGCTAACATGATTAAGGTGGATGTGGTAATTATGTAGTAATGAAAAGGTTTGCATGGAGGAATGCATCAGACTGAGTACTACGACAACATTTCCATTTGTAATTCATAGGAAACTGTTACCATGTTGATATTAATTTTCGCGGAAAAAATAGTAATTCTAAAAGCTTTTTTGACAATCTAAATATTTTATTTTAAATCATAATTCAAATGTGGCTACTAACATTTGTATTTTCTCACTTTTATTATTCCCCTGTAACTGTACCGGGCTGATGGCTGAGTTAGCATGTTGAATCGTTCAGCTAGTGTGAATAAATTTATAATTATGTATATTAAAATAATTAAACTGTCCACATTAACTGTCTTAAATAACCTACTTCTAGCTCCATTGTTTAAGGTGTTGATGGTAACACTGATAGATTGATTGAGAAGTGTCACTTGGAGTACCTTCAAACCTTCTGTCGTCTGGGAGTCGATAATGCCTTGGAGTCGGGATTCGACCTAGTATCTTTCGTGAGCATCGAGAGGTGATCGTTTGAGGGTTTTCGAATATTCTCCAAACTCTATGCTACCCCAAGCATTCTTAAGTATTTGAGATTCATCTCAAGTATCCGATGTCGAAAAGAACTGACCGTAATTCCCTGCTGTGTAATGCACGTTTATTAGTTGTTCTGTTAGCATGACAATTGCGTCGAGGATCAGCCAACTCTTCAATAAAAAAGTGATTAATTATGCTTAATGTTATTGTTTTGATTCATTATATGAAATAAAGTTTCGAATGACCTTTGGACAAGTGAAACCTCCTTGGTGTCTCTGATATCCGTTTAGATGGGCTCTACAGAGTTTTAGTGAGTGACCAGCGTTCTAAGGGGAAAGCTGGTACACGAGGTGAGGTGAAGTCCGCGCGCGTCCCACACAACGACCCAAACTTGGCTAATGGCTTCAGAAAATCCCAGCTCAACTCACTCGTTACAGCAGCGACGATCAACTTAAAGCCTTTTGTGTATTGGGTCGAATTTGAGGAATTCTATAACAGACATTAGTATCCTGAAGCCTCAATTAGTACTTGAGGCGGTGAATAATCCTCAGTGTTGTTCATTGTTCTTTTATTTATTTTTTATTTTACGTCGTATCAACGGCTAAGGTCATTAGCGACTACTTTACTTATTTTCATAGTAAAGGATACCGCATTACTGAATACAAAGACGCACAGAAACGTCCAAGCCTTTGCCAGGAATCGAACCAGGGACCTCCGAGGTACGAAGCAGTGACGCTAGCCACTAGACCAAAGAGGTCGGTTCATTGTTCTTCTGTTGTGCAGAATCTACTGTATTTATTTTCCTTACCGCAGATATCTTTTAAAATCCGAGGGTTGGGGGTTCGGACTAGAACTTCACCGTCAACTATAGTAAAATTAAACGGGGGGTCATTAAAAGCTGACAATGTTCATTTGGAAGCAAAAACTTTTTTGCCTTCCAATGTAAGATATCCTGCAATTTAAATCACAAATTTATAGATAGAGTACCTAGTGGGTAGGTCCACAAATTATTTCAATTTATATTGTCAACAATATTAAGAGTTGTAAGTACAGAAGGTACTAAAAATCGTACCATGTCTATGGGACATTACACTCGCAGGCATTTCTCTCCAGATTGACTGCGGGGCTCACCTGACTTTGTTGAAAACGAAGGGAATGAAGTTATATATTTATTTAAGTGGGCGCCGGGCATTTGCCTGATTACTTATTTGTATTAGCCCATTTCACAGGAACATTAAATTTAACGTTGCGTCAATTTATTTAAAATGCGTTTTTAATGCGAACTTGAAATCCTACGCGAGGAACGGTTGACGCTTACAGTATTAATTATGCTTCACTTTATAAAAAAGAAGAAATAACGAAAATTTCAGATTTTTCAATAGTAAAAGTATTATTTATGTTTAATTTCGTTAATTGTTTGGATTCCTCTTGAAATTATTTAGCTTTTCTTTACACAAATCTATTAATAGACAAGGATTTAAATTATTTTCGTATTTAATTGTTATTATTGCCCGACGTTTGTCGGCTACTTATTTGTATTAATTATTATTAAGAATTCTCACTTTAAATTATTTTGCCAGTCCTTACAATTGTCAACAATTATTTGGTATTAAATAAAATATTTTATCTATTATTTTTATTGGCACTGAAGTTCGTATTGCAGGATACAACTAGGATTAATGAGTGTTTAAACGTATAATCATGTGCCATACTTGTGTGATGTCATGCATTAAGGCGTTTCTACCGGTCTCCCGTGATGTCGTGGTTAGCGGCGCTAAATTGCATCACAGAGGTCCCTAGTTATAGTTCGATTCCTGGCGGGGGAGCAGTCTCTGTGTTCGTCATGGTCAATGGAAACCGAGGTTTAGAGTCTGGGATAATCGATACGTCGACTGGTATCACTCTATACTCGGAACGTTTCATAGAAGATGTCAGTCTACAGTCTTCACAGAATACAGACGCAGGAAAGCGTTTCCTAAATAAAATCTAAATATACAGATTCAGGTATTTTAAAAATGTTTCGTATTATTTTATTAAACATTTTTTCTGACTTTTTTATTACAGGATGTAATGTAAACACATTACTGCCACATTTCACGCAATAAAATGTGACCAAAGTCCCTCAATTTTCTTCATGACATCAATAAGTTATGCAGGAACATTTTAAAATTATAATTCTTCCATTTTTGCGTTAGGAGTTTCTCACCCTCACCTCCGAATTTTTTAGCTTAAATTTGGTTGCAATTACTTAACGTGTTTAAATTTCTAGTTAAGTATTTACAAACAATCATACATAATTTTTTTATTGTATAGATTAGGAATTTGTGAGGAGATCCAAATCTAAGGAGATAGTATTTAAAGTGAAACATTTAAGGGAGGGAATTGCCGGATAAAAGGTCACCGAGAGAAAAGTTGTATATAACATATAAAGATTTCACAGGACAAATGCCAGTGTATGTAATTATCTCCTAGTTAGTTTGGAAGATTGAACCATGTGCATAATACGTTTTATTTAAAAACAGTAAAAAAATTAAAAGTTTCCTTATTAATTACATGGCACAGGTTAGAGTTAAATATATAACTAAATTAAAACATTCTGTGTAAAGAAATCATTGTGGCTTCGAGGTCTGTAATAAATATTGAATTGAATTGTAAGGACAATTGATTTAATATGTATTTGCTACATTAATTTTGAATTACTTTAATTTCGTATGTTCCCAATACTCGCCCGAACGAGTATGATTAATGGTTCAGAACAACAACAAAAAACTACAAATCTATTTTGGACTCCCATGAATACGAAAACGACATTATTAAATTTTGTAAGGACAGTAATATTTTTGATTTAATTTAAGTGTATTGTATTTTGTGTTCTCTTTTGTTAAAATCTAAAAATAAAATATAAAGAAGATAAATATTTAGTGGTAACGAGCATAAATATGGATGTTACCAGTATTTTGTTATGTAAATTCATAATAGTAAATAATGTGTATATAATTGTATAATAATATGTAAATAGTTGTCTCTGTGGTTGCTAATGACCAGGCAGTCGATGCGACCGTTATCAATAAATTTAAAAAATATATATATCGTATATGTGGATAATAACTTTGAAATAATTAATATATACCGAGGTTATAACGAATGACAGAATTGTGTCATCAATTTATTTCAATCAAGAACTGTTATTCCAATACTCGGCATTTCTTCAAGTTTAGTTGAATTTGTTCCAATTTTTGAATATCTCGCTGCTCGTTTGGCCTGCATACAAACAGGAACTTTTATTTTTGTAATTTGCCATACTAACGCGTCTCTGTATACATGAGTAGTTCATCAAGCTAACGTTTCCGCATAGGGACGGAATAGCTGCTTCTCCATTTCACATTCCGTGAACTGTCAACATAGAAGTAATCGGCGCATGGGTTCTGCTGTTTACCGGCCCGAGGGTTGTTTGCACTCCTGGAGTGGTAGACGACCTATAGTTGCTTGCGGTGCACTAGACAGCCAACAAACACGCCACTTGTCGGGAAACTTTTGTTGTGGGAACAGTAATTCGTTTACCCCCACCAAGCCGTCTGCCTCGCTACTGTCTCTTTGTGACAGCCAAGTGAGGTTAGAAGAGGTAAAAGCTTTTGTGACGTTCACATCTTCAAAAGAAGTGGTGTTCATACGGTTCGTCATTTTGGTAGCAGCATTCAGAAAAAAAGAATCCAACCGACTCACTTTGGTGAACGATCTCACACTTAGTTCTTAACGTGCAGGTCCGTAAATCAGGAATGTTAAAGTAAAAAAAGTATTTCAGGGTATTTCTTTTATTATTATTTTATTTAACATCACAGCAAATACAGATACTTATTAGTGACAGTAGATTTACTCATATTTTACATTAGATTTCGCAAAATATTTTAAGAAAAGTCTTTTTTGATATTTATTGGAGTAGCACGTCTGGTTGCGGCTTCTTAATATGAGGTTCCGTTCTTGCTGAAGTATTTGATTGTGTAGCATTAATGATTAGGTGAAGGCCAGTAATCTTGTGGTAACTATTCGGTCTCATCTATAGTGGTATTTATATTAATGGTATTGAAGTTAGCTTAATTTGGATTTTTTTTGTTTTATTTGTGTTGCGTGGGTTATTGGTGGCGTTCTTAGCTTCGAGGTCTGCAATGACGTTTCTAAAGATGTTTGGTTCAAGGTGAATTGTTAAACACCAATGTCTTTATTGTGAAAAGAAGATACGAAATAATCATAGAATTTATAGACTCGTTCATCAGCATACTGGTCGTCCCGAAAAAACCCTATTAATTCTTAAAATTTACAAAATATGTAGTTATTTCTGGAATACGTAGCATATACCAAAATATAGTAATAGGAAATGACTACGCAGTTCACTTATTTTAAAATAAACTGGTTTTTACTTTTCTTAAAAATAATATAATTTTTCAAAATTATGCTAGTACGTTTGCGACGCTTTTTATTGTTAATTTGTGTTTATATATCTTTATAATTAATTCTATAGGATGCTTTCAAACAATTCAGGGTTTGTAAATTAAAATTGTTAATTATACTTCCTTAGTATATCTATGCCTTTCGAATGTAAGATAAGAAAACGTAACGTCACACAGGTTTATTAAATAAAATTATTTAAAACTTAAGAACTTAGAGGACTTCTAAATAAATTCCCATTTTTTAATACAATAAGTAAAGTAAGTTTATTTTTGCATCAACGAAAACTGCAACCCGTATTATTTATTATATTTGTAGCTTATGTAACTGATTCTAAGCAGGAATTTAATTTGTGATTTAAATACTTTCTTAATCCCGAAGTAATTATTTTGTTATTAGAAACTCTACACGTGTTAGAAGGACCAAAAACCCAATTTTCAGGTCAATTTGACCTGCAATCAGAACATTCTGTGTGGTATTTAAAAATATTTACGTAAAGAAAAATATAAAATTATCACCGCTCCTTCGTATCTTATATTATTTGACATGTATAATGACTATTAATTTTTAAACAGTGGACAGTTTTAATGATATATAAGAAAAATGGTTTGAGACTGTAAAATAACGAAGAGTTTGGATGCGTAGAATCGCTGCCGATGTGAAAATGCTTTATCGCATGTTAAATACATTAACTTTGTTTCCAAAAACTCACTGTAGAATATTTTGAGGCTTGCCGCAAAAATTATCAATATAAAATTCTAGTAACAGCACAAAAGCTTATATTGTTATATTATTGTTTTCTGGTAATAGTATAAATTCTCTATTGTGCTTTAACAAGCCAAAGAAGGCGAGATCATGAATCATCAATGTCAAATTCATTTTCACGGGTTGACTACTTTTGCTACTAATGAGGTTCAAGTGGCCGATGGACTCTCGGATTAAGGCAGTCTTCCTCTATCAAGTGACAACGGTCTTTTCCCGCATGTCGGATTAATGGTTGAGTCATGGACACTCTTTTCTGTAGGGTTGGAAACTACCCCTAAAGGCGTATGAATCAGAAATGGCTAATGACGTGAGGTGCAGGAGGTAACGGGAAATCACTGCGCGAAAGACCCTCAGGGTACCCCGAGGGTCTAGAATGACGATTTCTTCCTGGATAAAATATAGCGGAGGTAAAAAAGTCCTCCGCTCGTACCTGCAAGTGGGCGTTGTTCATAGAAAATTTGTTAAAAATTAATATTTTCCAGTCTAGAAGGGGACTTTGAAAGTTGAAGAGAAATTTTCATTTGATACAGTTGGGATATTTGAAGAAAAGTTTAAGTACAATATTTTTGGTCAGCTGGTTATATGCTTACCCTCCACAAATACTTTTACCAAAGAACGCTTCATTATGAATAACAACTACCGAAAGAGAGTAACTAACACAGTTTTCAGGTAACTCACGTCAGAATTAAGGAAAAGCGCACAATTGCAACGCTGATCTAGCAGAAGATGAAGAAATATAGATCAAATATGATGATACAAGATAATGTTAGAGAATGTCGTAGTAAATCTGAGAAAATCTCTCGTGTCACTGCGGACATAAATGATGCAACGAGACAGATCGTCTATTCTAATTATATGAAAGGTAGAATTCTTTAATATACGACATTTGGCACGTGTTTTATGACGGATTCTACTGTACTGGCACAACACAATGCAGGAATATTAATGAATATAATTAACCGTTGTCGTTATTTGCGCAGTGCAGTGTTATTTGCGAAATTTAGTGCCTCTCGTGAAGTGAAGCTTACGTTACAAATAATCGTTTTTATCTTTAATTATATATAATTTTCCTTATTTTTCATAATTTGCGGTTGTCACATGGCCTGAGATTGTAGATCCCCAGGGAGTCGTTAACAAGAAAAGAAAAGATCCTTTGCAGCTTCTCGGTGTTGTAGAATCTGGGCTAGAGTCTTGGCACCGATGCCAGTTACGAATGTGAAATGGAAAATAAAATTGGGGGTTTTCTCATATGGTTGTAAAGGTCAGACAATTTCGGTAGTGTGGAGGTAGGTACGCCTGAATTTGATCAGATAAGAATTGGAAGGATGGAGTTTTTACCCGATAAAACACAGATGTGTTGTTTTAGATATGCGTACATGGTTTACAGTCAATATTACACACTGTAAGAACTGGAAAAGGGAAGTTAATTAGGGTAAAACCTAACAGGTAAGCGAACGATAGACTTCCGTGAACTAGTGGTGTAAGGGCCCTTGTAAGTATGACCGCTGATATGCCGATTTGTTTGTCAGTATTCTTGCTACACTACTGAGTTTTTAACTTGTATTTCAATTGGTTTAAGTAATGGGTCTATCAACTGAGGTTAATGAGCTATGTTCTAGTAACAGAAACGAGAATTCATTACACTGAAACCCTAACTTATTCTCTTCAATATAGAATTGCTCCTGTAGTATTTCCACTTTTTTGTTCATTTTTTGTATTACTAATATATTGATTATATATCTATATATATCTTATTATACTTATTTTAGTAATTTATATCAATCTGACTTGTCGTACTTCCTCAGCATGGGCATTATATATATATATATATATATATATATATATATAGTAATCGAATTTATGACGTGTTTCACAAAAAAATAGTTAATTTAAGTGCACAAACTGTCACATCAAGTAGAAACATATTGTAAACTAACATGAACTGAATAGAATGCATCAATTTTATTTTTATATTATTTTCTGAACATAATTGTCTCCAAAATTTCAGAGATCAACACACATTCTTACGCGCATGCATAAATACCTACAAAAACTCATACATACACACATATATACATGTGTGTGTTTGTATTCGAATTACCAGCAAAATATTTCCATAAATTTACGGATATCTTTCATGACCAGAAGAGGTGTTCAGTGAAATATAATTTTTGTTCCTCACAGCCGCCCAACATTCTGAGGATCCTTTTCAAATTCTTCGGTGACCTATATCTCTTTGATTATGCTAAAGAACTTTACGACTGCGCTGGTTTCACACTTTTAGCTCATTACGCTGTTCCTTTTTGTCCTTTATCTGCACATCCGCTTCCTTAATAAGCTCTCCCTATCGCTTACACAGCGGTTGGGTTCATTATTAACCCTTTGTCCGGATGTTTCAACTCGGTCCTATCTGCTCCTTACGCCATGTTTTTTGCTTCCTACGAGGCGGTATTCTGATTCTAACACGGACCTTGTTAGCTATGCTAATATTTCCAGCATTATTCCAAACCCCTTCGTTTTGTCGTTTTATCACCGTCGGTTTTCTTTTTCGGGAGATATTACTTTTCCAATTTACTTTTATCTATCATCGTGTGTTAAAACAGTGTTAGCCTTCAAGCTAATTAATATTGTGCGATTAGTTGTAATTCTCTAATGAATCAAGAGAATGTTGCAAAAATTTTATTTAGTATAAGAAATAAATATTTGTTACAAATCTGTTTGGGGGAATATTTTGTCCCTACAATACTCCTCTTTTATTATGTGCTGTAATATTATTATGCACTGTAATATTATTATTAATATCAATAGCATGTACTATGATTTCTTATTCTTTTTGTTCTTGACATCTATACTTTCGTCAGATTTTTAAAAACACAAACATGACGTGAATATATAAAAGAGTTGTTAGAATTGTCATTGATTATTAACTATAATTATTTCATGGAAATTAATACAGTGAAACCTGGCATAACGAGCATTATTCGTACCGGAGTCTTTACTCGTAACGCGAATCACTGGTTAAACGAAACAATTTTTAACATATAAATTAATAAAATAAACACGATAATGCTTTCCATGCCAAAAAAACTTAAAAATGAAAATTAAAAAAAAAATCAAATAAGTAATGCTGGTTCAAAGAGAATTACACATAATTTGTTAAGGAACGTGATTCATCTTCATCTTTTCTTCTATCGTGGAATGAACCGACCTGGAATGAGCAAAAAAAATTGGAAATAATTTCATAATAATTAATATCATACCAACTTCCTTTTTCTAGAAACCTGTTTAGAGACATTTGTTTTTGCTATAGCTTCAAAATTTGGTAAAATTGCGACATTGCATTATAATTTAATAAATTTGTAGATCGCATTGCGACCGTCTTATTAAGGTGATGCTTCTCAATGCACAATGCAACAGTTTTTCATGCTTTCACCATTTCTCTTATTTCTCCTTCAATGACAAACTCTCTTTCACACCTTGTTATTCACCTCCAGCACTAAGAGCTTGGCCAGAGACACTATCTCATAAACTAAAGATTCCTCAGATAATGTCTCAAACCCCGCAACATCACATTCGACGACGCTCTCTGGCCAAAGCTTCTTCCAAGTACAAGTGACAGTTCTCTGGATAACTGCTTCTCACGTCTTTTCGATCATCTTCGTGCGGGAAGCTATGTGGAAGTATTTTTTACAAAATTCTGTGAGAGTGAGATTGGTTCCTTCAGACATCTCAAAAAAACTCTCAAAGATTGCTTTGTGTTGTTTTTGTGCTATTCAGTCGTAATTTTGGTCTGATGCAACCCTCCACGGTAACCTATCTTGCACATAACTACCAAATCGGCACTAATCTACTTCGCGTATTCCACCCTTTGTCTTCCTAGAGATACTTAAAATTGAAAATAACCTGCTGGTACCTACCCTGGAGAAATGGTGACAGAAACTGGATCTTGATGAAATTGTACTCCTCAAGATAATTTTGTAGGCCTGGGCGATGGGCGGGTGCTTTGCGTCCATCGCAGAAATCGGGGATTCCCCTATCCACGTCACTCGTTATTGTAAAAGTCACTCGTTAAGTGAGTCATTTTTTACAAATTATTTTGCTCGTTATGTGAATTACTCGTTTTATGAGGTGCTCCTTAAGCGACGTTCCTGTATGTTTCGAAAACTCGAAAGACATACTTTCTTGAATCTAACATTAAATTTGAGAATAAATAGTATTTATCAAAGTACCATGTGGGTGAAAGAAAGTTATGAATATTCATGTCTTCTCCATGGACTCTCCTGTAAAAGCTAGAATAGCCAGGTTCTTAATATTTATACCGCAAACATATGAAATACAAGAAGCAAAAGCTTGCTTTGATTTTAGATAATATATCATTACCTAGAGTTATGCACCTATCGCATATAGCTCAGTTCATAGTAATGTTTAATTACTCTCACTTCTCTGAAAAGTGTAGGGTAAATCACATAAATTATTTAATGGTCGCAACATCAGTAGATTCATATCTAGCTCTTGTATTCTGCAAGCCAGTGTACAAGTTAAACTCGGTCCCCCAGGAACTAGGGGTCCAGGGAGGTACAGGACTTGCTCATACCACAAGTATCTCCCGGGAGGCAAACGAGAATTATTCTAAGACTTTGGCCCTGCTACTCCATTTGTTCCTAACTCCGTGGACAGAGAGGTTCCTTGTATTGGCGGTCTTCTACCCTCAAGGGAGACCGACGAGATCACAGAACTGGCCTGTTCTCCCACTCTCTCTCTCTCCCTCTGCTTCCCTGGCACATACCTAATCATGGAAGACGTATCGACACTGCAGTGCTACAAATTTAATGGGAATCTATTAATTAGTCGAAATATTTTATGTGATCAAAAGACGTCGTTGGAAATTATATGTAAAAGCTTAAATTCTTGGACCAATTATTTAGTAATAATTTAAAATTTTTCTGATTAAAAGCCGTTTACTTTTTTAAACTACATTTGAAAGTAAAAACGCTTATATAATTAATGAAAGAGGGTAAAAATTATTTTAATTAGATTAACCCCAAAATCTACTTGATAATTTTTTCTTTGTTTAGGTTTGACATTGAACGATGATATATTGTAATTAATTAATTCATAATCTAAGTATTAGCAATGGGAAAAAGTGTATACCATTACACATCAAACACTTGGAAACGGAAGAATAAAGCTGAGATGAGTGGCGAAAATAATAATCAACGGGAAGGAACCTGCATTGGAAAAGTTGAAAAAATCTCAAAATATTATCTAGGCAGGGGAAGTAATCTAATAAATTATAGAAAAATTTTACTGAAAATGAAATCTTGGTTGTGACGCGGTAGAACTTTCATGAATTTTAAATGAATTTAAAATTTAAATGTCTACATTTATTCAAATAAAAAAAATTGATGTATACAACAAATAAAGTTCGTTAAGGACTTTTGCTCCACTGCACCAGAATGACAAAATATCTCAAGTTACCTGTGTTTTGCTATAGAAACTTGAAACCTCCAAGAATCGAAACATAAAAAATAGTTTTAGCGTCTCAAAGCTCCAGAATAGAAAAGCCTAGACGGTTTACCAATAAAAAAATTCCTTCCACAGAGATCAAAGCAATGTCTCGTTCATCCAGCGACGTCTTCACCATTTTTCTGCGTCCCTTCTCGCAGTCTTTCCTAGACCAAGTGTTTTCTGTCCGCTCACATAAAAACCTACCTCTCTTGCTCTCTCCTGCTGTCCTCATGTAGTTCTCTTCAGGAATTGAAATTTGTCGTAGCACTTCAAACCAAACCTCTTACTAATTTTCTGATTGGCTGGTGAGATGTTTTCCCCGCCCTGTCAAGTTGCGGACGACTTCCTGGAACCTGTTACATCTGCCACTATCTGCCGTGTATTTTTAGCCGGAAAGTCCCATTGGGAATTCTCCACATTGGTGTATTAACGCTGGTAACAAGCAAACATTTAACTTAGTCTCGAAACATTGAATATAAATTAAATGAAACAACAAATGTATTAATAGAGAATCGTGCGCTATAAATGTTCACATAGTCAAATTTGGTTACCGCAGACCTGAGTTGACTTATATTATATTTTGGAATTAGTTAGATTTTGAATTCTGCTTCTCCAAAATTATCTTTTCAATTACTAGTAATCATTTCTTACAAAAAAATATTTTTATTGGAAAACATTCAGCACTGTAATGATAGACACTTTTTTGTGTTATAAAGTAAATATAGAATATTATTTCATATGTTTTAGTGACACTTTCAGTATCGTCGTTACACCCCTTTCGAAGATTTCGCTTTTTTATGGTGGCAATTATATAAGGCCATCTCGTGATGGCAACTCCCCTTTGATAACATTGTGTAATATAAACTTATAAAAATATTCTCTTGCGTGTACAAATAGTTCATGTGCTGAGATCTAAAACAGGAAGTCTTAGTCAGTTCTTTCTACACGTGTCCGAACGTTGACCTGAGTATCCCTGACTCAACATTCCCTCATTTTGCATTTCCCACCTCTCCCTAAGCTTAAACTCCACCCTAAAACCTTTATAACCTAGACCCGTTCCCTTCCAGGCCTGGATAATAAATGAATTTAATTGGCCATCCCTTCTCGTTACAGTTTCAGCGTTCTGAAAGCGTATTGGTACAGTCTAATATAAAAGGTCCAAATTATGTCAAATAAGTTGGAGTTCTGACACCGTCTCTATGCCACTCTGGGGTCTGATTCTCTTCAAGTATTTGTCTTAGAACTAGGCTGTAGTTTTAAAGAATAAATCTCTTTTACTTCTTATTGAACTTATGCCTTAAACTTTCACCCACCACACTAAATGATGCTATTCCAGAGTACAACCTAGCTTGTTCTCCGAACTCTTCCGAAGTTTTTTATATTCATCTATCCTTTGTGAAATTCTGAATTTTATTACACGTTTGAAATATTTTGATTTTGAAATATTTCTAGTGGCAGCGGAATAAACATACCGAAACAACAAAATTTTATATTTCAATTGGAAAGGGAGGAAGCAGAAGCGAGAGCAAGGCAGCCATGGGTTAACTTGGACACCAGATATTGCGTTTAAAGATGCTACCCAGCATTCGCATTAAAGTGATCGAGGGAAACCCCTAGAAAATCTGCATCTGATAGTCCCACATCCTTCCGACGTCTGGATAGGGGTTCTGCTGTTACCGAATTACCACGCTTTCTCACCAGAGAAGGGTCTCGATAAAATAATCAGCCCTCCGGTACTGTGCTCTTCCAAATCTAGTAAGTCGTCTTGATAGCTCATAATTCTGCATGAATTCACGGATGAGTTGGCTTTCCTTACCGTTCACTTCGTCATAAAATGTTAGTAGAAAGATCGAAGGCATAAACTATAAAATTCAATGCAGTTGTCATAAGATGTAAAGAGACTGTCATTCTTGAAGTTACGATATGTCTTAACTGGAAAATATAAATTAACTCAAAAATTACTCTAATCAAGAAGCCATGAAGTTATTTCTTGCCGTTCCGATGAAAAGAAAATCATAGAAATTATGAAGTATAGGAGGAGAGTAATGGAGGGTTATCAGGTTTTGAACTGACTGTCGCTGGTCGACAGTTCTAACATACGGCCGCTGTGGCGTAGTTCAGAAGGATCAGCTTCGATCTGTCTGCCCGAGGAAGAAGCCGCCCCATCCATCGCAGCCAATTGTAGAGACAGGGCCCGTCGTTGTATATTGAAGTCCTAATGGAAGCGCTTGGAAGATCGCCATCGTATTAGGCGAACACTCTATCTCGCCGCGGGCAACACACAGAGGCAAACACATCGCAGCTCGTCCCCTGTAACGCAATAAGAGAGTGGGAATTGTCGCCCGTTTTATAGAAAATTCGCAGCTTACAAAATTACCTTAAAGTTCGTAAGTAAAAAATCTGGTTGTAATGTTTTAAAGGTATATAATGTACTCGTTTTGAACGTTGCTAACAACAGTCACGACTATTATGTAAAATTATCATGCATTTAAATTGTTTATAAAAATCAGAAGCCTTCGGGCACCTCACATTCTTCTGTTGATCATAAGTATGTTATCGTTAATTAGATTAATTTATAACTTACATTACATATTTTTATCATTTTCTAGATGCTTGTTTGACACTAATGTTATATATCTGCCATGTGCATTGGCTGTACATGTTTTGTCCTATTTATACGTGTTGTGGCTTTAGAGCTATGGCATTTATTCGCCATCTGCCGTTTTTCCACGAGTTCAGATTATGATAGGCCTCAGGTCACGTGTATGTTTGTAAATCCGATATCGGGATACTTTCTCTCCACTATATTAGATTCAAAATGTTTGATTAATATTAAACAATAACATCCATCCCTTTTCATTTATTCCTGTTTAATTAGTAAAAATAAATAGATTTTAGAACTTTTTGTTTGTAGTTGTGTTCTATTTTATTTAGCGTTTTTACTTTGCTATAATCTCTTTAATTTGTTTTACACCTTCTGTATTTATCTATAGGTCTGTATTAATTTTTAGTTTCCTTCAAAGTTATTTATATGGATGTGTATTGGGTAACCAATGTACGAGATTTAAGTCTGTACATATTATTTGATAAATATAATCTTTGTGGTCCTTTGTCGGTATTATTTCTTTTGGCTTATAATAATGGTATATGATTTTAATTTGAGACATTTATGAAAATTATAATTCATACATTGGCATAATAATTAAGTAATTAGTCACAATACCTGACTGTTTGGAAATAAATAGTACAACACGCTACATGTCAGATAATATTGTCAGCGCTATCATAAAATGCAAATTGACAAGATTGTTAACATCCTTCTTCTTAATTTTTATCCTTTGCTATTCGTTTACAACTATATTAAAAATTATTGTAGGAAGATTACCTTTTACATGACCCAGTAACGAATTTACATTTATAGTTCCATTTTTTTTAAAAAAACAGTATTTACTTATTGATCTGTTTGAATATTAAATCGTGTAATGATATAATTTAAAATATTAAATTAATAAAATCGGTAAACATAATGTTATACACCAAATTAACAGTTTTGATTGCAATTCATGTTACATTGATCAAATTAAAAGCTTATTAAAAAACCCGTATTATTGAACATAAACATAATTTAGAATTTAATGTACTAAATTATTCAATCTCGTCCAAACAACCATAAAATTGATTGATAATTTAGATGCTTAATGTAATCGTTAAACTAGACTGGACGAGTGAGATACTTAATATCAGATCTAACATTTTGGCCATTAATATAAAAAATGATAAAAGTAATTTAAACAAAATTCAGATTGCTTACAAATATTTACTTTCCGTTTCATTCTTACTTTAAAATATTTCCCGTTGTTATTTTGAACATTAACAAAACACTCATGATCTAATGGTTTTACTGTTAATTCACCCTCTTTGCTTGTACGACATGCATGAATAAATTTTCTTGCCTTTTAATTTCTTGATCCTATAAGTAATTTTTTCATTTTATATAATAATTATATTACAAATGTTATGTTGTATGTTTCTTTGGTATTTTTAGAGTTTAAATCACACCACATGAGGTTCCTAATTTAGGATCGAAACGTCATGTACCAACTACTGTAAATATATGTGCATTAAATATATACATATATATATATATATATTGTAATTGTGTTCTATTTTATTTAGTGTTTTTACTTTGCTATAATCTCTTTAATTTGTTTTACACCTTCTGTATTTATCGATAGGTCTCCATTAATTTTTACAGTTTCCTTTAAAGTTATTTATTTGGATGTGTATTGGGTAACCAATGTACGAGATTTAAGTCCGTACATATTATTTGATAAATATAATTTTTGTGGTCCTTTGTCGGTATTATTTCTTTTGGCTTATAAAAATGGTATATTATATTAATTTTAGACATTTATGAAAATTATAATTCATGCATTGGCATAATAATTAAGTAATTAGTCACAATACCTGACTGTTTGGAAATATATATATATATATATATATATATATATATTAAATATATATGGTAGTATAATTCACCTAATATAATCCTTTTTCCAACACTTCAACGTCCAATAATTCCTATCAATGAAAACAGCCATTTCGTAAACCAAATTTCAAGGCTTTCTTCTGTGGTTTCAAAGACGTCTGACATACTAAATTATCTATTGTTTAATGTTTTATATATTCAAAATTTAATTGTGAAAATTTTCTAAGTGCACATTAAATAACTGGTTTAATAATAGCCATTTCCATTACAACTTGGGCGTCCAACTGTTTAAACAATATTAGCGAAATCGCTGCAACTGATAGTTAATAACGTCCGATATTGTATGATGCAAACGAATTACTCAACATGAACTGATAATGCACATAGGCACTGATGTCAATAATTTCTCGTTCATGATCTAAATGTTTGCGTTTATGTATGTATCAAATTGAATTAACAGCACTATGTCAGCCCCTACTCAGACGCCGGTGATATGTGCGCACGGGAGTCGATGACACAAACAGCATTTCGATGTGGCAAACCAGTGTTATTGGTTTCAAGTTATCAGGCCAACACTTCCCATTTAGCGCCCCTTGACACACCAATTAACTGTAATTGTTGGAATGAATGTACAGATGGTAATGAAATTGAAATTAATACCGCGAAGCTTTGGGCCTTTTAGCAGGCACTTTATTGGCTTGATTGCGGAATACTTTTTAGAATTGCCGACACTTAAGCCTCAACATTACATTAGCGATGTGGAATTTAGTTACGCAAACACTTTTCTCAGAGCAAACTGTAACAGGGTATTAATTTTGAATGTCAGGAATGGTATATTATTATTAAGTAAATATACGTTTAAATATGACACACAAAAATTTAATCCAAATTTGTGAACTTTTTCAGGTAACTAGACAAAAAAATTATAAAACTACTTAATAAATTTTAATACAAAAAATTGTTAAATTTTTAAGTATAATTTTCAATAAAGTAAAATAAATAACAGGCTTATACTTTAAATAGATAAACTAGTTACATAGTGAGTAATTTAGTTTTATTGACTATCTTCCGCGAAATGACTTATAACAAGTTTCTAACGTCGTTTAATGGAAAATGAAACTATACAAATATTACACTGTTGTAACAAGAGACAAACGTATATCTTATATAAATTTCTTTTATCATTTTTTACGTTGAGTGTATATGGGTTGCACATCACATACAAGATTTCATTCATCTTGAGAAGTAATTAAATTCTTCATCTAAATCTTCCACATTTTGTCACATTTTATGATTTTTAAGATAAATGTATTTGATCATTACTTTGTGCTCTTGAATATTTCAATTAAAGTTGTTTTGTGCTCTTTTACACGAGTATGGATTAACTATTTACATTATGAAAAATTTGGTGTTGCAGACAATCTGCGTAGAAAAATTTACCCGAGGAAGTCCACAAAGTTAAATGAAATGTTGTATTAATTTTAAATAAATAGTAACTAAAATTATGTGCTGACTTATTTGGCCGATTTTTTATTTACTAATTTTTAAACTTTAAGTCTGCTACACTAAGCTTAAAAGACAGAAAAAAGTTGTTGTACTTTATTTTAATTAGATAAATGTTAGAATGCTGTAGAGTTCACGACAAACCGTCAACAAAATAAATCAAATTTATAAAAATCTGTAAATATGTTATGTGCAAACAAAAAATTTGGTCGAGGAAGAAAGTAATGAATGGTAATTATGTTTAAAAAATGTTTTACAACAAAATGTTATTCAAGCATCGTTGATTTTGAACTAATATACATTTTTTGTACCTACCCATTCGTATATGATTAGTAAGTATCTTCAGTAATATGATGACTTCCCCCAAAATTATAAAACACGAGTATGTCAATACTTTAATCACATTTAATCAAATTTGTTTTTCATATGGGAATTATGAATATATTTCAAGTGTTACTATGTGAAAATATGAGGATATTTCCAGTAGCGGCTCGTGAACATTTAAAGTTATGTGCTACATCACCCTAAGACAAATTTGAGGACGATAAATATATTATTATTACTACAGCATTTACAGGTTGTTAATACTCCACGACCCGTAATCTGCTACATTTGCTGTTTCGACTCCATCACGTGTAACAGAAACGAAATTTTAAAATTGTAAAAATATAAAACCACGACAGTATTTTTACTTATTATATATTTTAAATAAATAAAGTTATTTTTAGGAAAAAATCACATATTATGGGAATATTATAAGCAGGATCGTATGATAATTTTCTCAGAATTATGAAAGTCTTAGAGATGCCGTCTGTTAAAACGTTTTTTTATAAACTTTGATTAAACTAAATAAAAGACAAATGTATAAACAGTAATATTTTTATTAATTCGTCAAAAACATTTAAAACTGTATCCTGATGTGGCTGCTTACAACTACTGTATGGCAGCACGCTTGCTCTGACGGCGCATGCGCATTTCTCATTCCAGACAAGATTCTCGTGCTATAAAGAGTGTAGCCAAGATATATACTGGAGAGAGCGCGCTGGAAGGCGGAGAGTTTAAAGTCTTAGAAAACGAAGCAGTAATTCACACTCTTAAAATACTATTATTTTGTGTCTTAAAATTAGAAAACAAATATTTCCTCCTAAATTAATTCATTTTATGTAGCACAAGAGCACCAACCGTCACTGGACATTTCATATATACGTGTACGTCCTCCCTGGAACATTTTGTCGGTGACCCAATACTCTCGTCGTAGATACCAGGAATAAAATTTTATTCTCGTATCAATTATTTTCCCAGGGATTTTGACAGCGAGAAGTCAATTTTTTATACTAAGTACTACTTATAGAAGTCTTCCTGAAAAATTTCTAATATTGTAAATGAGGTCTTATCAAACGTTCACTCCTTGGAAAATTGCGACCTGTTAACTATTTTAACGTACTACATAACCTCTACGAATGTTTTCTGAAGAAATCATTTTAGAATGAAATTATGAAGCACAAATTTATTTTATTGTATTATTAAATTTTTTGGAAAGGGAAACACACACATTTGATGATGTGATTATTTAAAATCTGAATGTAATTTTTAGTGACTCGATCATTAATTGACGTTTCTCCGTGAGAAAACAATTCCAATAGCGTTTCTTGACCGTGTTGCAGTACACCTATTAATCAAATAGCCACGAAACCTCGGATTTCAGGGGCGGTATAGGATTTAAAATCGAGTGTAGCTTACAGACAAAATGCTCAGCAATTGCTAGGAAATCCGGCGAGACTCATTTTTATTAGGCGCACTTTGTTGCACGCAGGAGAGGAGTAATACTTAATTACAGGTGGTAAAAGAAATTTCGTCTCAGGTGGCAGTCGTTTCTTATCCATTAGCTCCGGAGGGTTCCTATTGTGCCCCATGCCCTGGTGGCTAATGGAAGTGCTGTCGTAAGTAGGTGCTCTCAGTTTTAACTGCGGCCATATTGCTGCCAGGCATCTGATGCCCAAACACGGGGGCATATGCTCTTTAGCCTCCTCTCCAGCTGCTGCGGGGGAGAAAGGTGATTTAACGACCTGGCATCACGACGGAATTGGTTAACATAACTGAAAATCGTTCCCGTTCAGACGGAATAATGGAAGTTTTTTTTAATTTAATTATATATTTCTCTGCATTAACAAAACTTACGTAAAAACTTTATTTAATCGTTTAAGTATATATTTCATCCACCGTTTGACTTATAATTTCAGTATTTTAACTTCTATCTCAATGTCAATTTAATTGTTTCTGACAACGACACTCAAACAAGGAAATTAATTAATTCAAAGATTTAGTACAATAAAATTTCCGTAGTAACAGTGTTACTTAGAATATTATCAATTAATATAATTGCAACAATTCTTTTCAATCAGTCACAAAATGAAACACTTTTGTTTGGTTTTTATAATAAAGAATTGATAAGGGCACGCTAGCCTGATGCATGTTGTCTATCGTTTTCCCTACATCTATTTAGGTGAACCACTGGGTAGGATTCTTAAACCAAAGCCCGGTGGCCCTTGTCCATCCTTGACTACCTTGCTCACCTTGCTTTTCCTTCCGCATCCCTTTTTCAATTTCCTTCCCATGCTATTAAAGGGAATTTGCCTCAAAAGAAACAAAGACCTGTTATCTAAGATAAATGGTTATATTTGGATCATAATCGAACTTTGTGAGTTTGTCTTTACTCTCGAAGATCTATCTCTTTCTGTTTCTTTTAATATTCTCACATGCCGAGTCAAGTCTTCTGGATTATGCCTGTTGACGTTTTCTTTCTTAGTTTACACCCTCTGGGGTTTTCAAAGTTCTTGCATGACAAAGATCCTTTACCTATCTTAGGAGGTGTATGTATTGGGGTCGAAGACCTTGGTCATACGGTATGAGTTGTTCTCTGATCCCATTGGATCAGTCAGCCAACTATGGAATGCTGTGATCCTACGACAATCTCGTCTCCAGACATTCGGAAGTGTGTGAGACAAGCCAATATGCTTTTCAGTACGTTTCAATTGAATGGAGATTGTATTAATAAAACATTATACAAGTTAATAATATTTAACTTTTATATGAATTAAGGCCAGCGACAAATACAATTTCCAAATAAAATCGTTTTCAATCGTAGATGAAAAGTTCTCAAGTTTAAAAGTCATCTCTGTCTTTAAGTGTCACCAAATCTGTTTATTAGTAGACTATATTTTTATTTTCAACGTAAATAGTCGTATCGATTGTGAAGTAATTTAGGGAAACTGTTGATATTTCTGGAAAAACTTACTTATTTGGCAGCCGATCGTTTTCAAATACGTCCTCTGTACCAGAAGCGTCATAATGATATTATGCATATTACTACGAAGTGCTGATGGAGTTAATGTCTTCGTATAGGATGACACTGGTTTTCAATCCATTTCCTTTTAGTTTCTCGACGAAATGAGACAATAACCTAATTAAAATAAGATATTTATTTTATAATTTTTTGTCGATGATTTGGCGTTTTAAATATTGAATTAAATTTACTTTATTAGAATTTTTAATAAAATTTCAAAAAATTTATCACGTTAATCAAATTGTACCTTCGCGGCGTGCCAGAATACCTTCATAATCAAAATGTAACCATTTCCTAGCGGAGTTAGAGACAAAGGAAAGCCCCATAATCACTAAGCGATTAACATCATTGTGTGTACCACGTCGCCTTTGTAGATGCATAATTACCATTAAGCTATCTGAATTTGCTGGAAGTACAACATCCTCTATATGTAAGAGGATATATCTACAAAATTCCCTACACGAAGTCAAATTACATATTTCAAACTTCAAACAATTGCACAATTTAGGCTAAAAACTGTAATTGGATAGTATCAAAATTATATCTCAGTTTTTCTGTTTACTATAGTATTTCTCCCAGCATTTATTGAATGTTATTTAATAAGTTGCTGAACCTGCATGCGTTTTATACGAATTATTATTAAACTTTCTTATTAAAATGATTTAGAAAACAACAAAGTGTAACAGGTGAAATAATAAAAATTTAAAATTATTATAGTAGACTGATTACGTAGTGCTGCGTAGGATTATAACAATAATAATTTTCTGTTGTTGAGGCATTCAGTCCTAAGACTGGTCTGATGCAACCCTCCATGCTAACGTGCGCAAGCCTTTTCATACCTACATAGCTGCATATCACACATCCTCCCCAATCTGTTTAGCGTATTCTATCCTCTGCCTCACTCTTCTGTTCTTACCCCACACATTTCCCTCCAATACTAATTTTACAATACCCTCATGTCTCAAAATGTTACCTATTAATCTATCCCTTCTCTTGGTCAAGATCCTTCAAATTGTTCTCTCTTCCCCGTATTCTGCCTAGAACTCCCTAGTTAGTTACCCTATCCACCCATCTGATTTTCAGTATTCTGTTATAGCGCCACATTTAGAAAGCTTCTACTCTCTTCCTGTCTGCAACTCCTATCGTCCACTTTTTACAACCATATAACGCCACGTTCCGTACCAACATTTATAGTATATTTTTCATATTTAAACCCTTAACTTTGTTTTCATTATAAATCACGAGACTAATAAGAAATATTTTTCCAAATGTAAACTCCGAGTCATTGAAATGGTGGTTTTAGCTGTATTTATTCATAATAAGGTTAAAAAATGAGTAATTTTGAGCATTATGCACCCTTAAAATACTCTTAAATTATTAAAGCGGGTCGGAAATCATGTCTGCAACTCTAACGATCACTGCGTTCCAGATGACTCATTTTTATTATGAAGAAATACACTTTTAACTACTATTTCACTGTCTTTGGGGTTACATTTAGAAAAATATTTCTTAGTGGTCTCATGACTGTAAGTGTAAGGTAAATTGCACAAATTCCAGTTTTTATTCCTGTATTAAATCTTACAGACGCTTAAATTGTACAGTTCTACTAATTTTCAGATTGTTATAAATCGAATTGAAACGTCTTTCAATAGAAAAGATAGATGAATCGGCAAATAATTTTTTATGCCTTGCGTTGTTATCAGAAACAAATAGTAACATTCTCTATGTCAAAAAATAACTTTTATACAACTATAATTCTTGTAAATTCTCTTGGAAACACTATTATTAACCCCGAGAACTCTGTAAGTAAAAACAATAAATATGGAAATACTTTTTAAAAGTAAACGATACTTACTATGGGATAAATAAGTTTGGTGTTTGCTTCTTGGCAACAAATTTGCCTCTATTTATAGATATACAGGTACACTATACTGCAGGATATTTAGTTCAGATGGTCTGTTCCATTTAGTTATTTTCATTGCAGAAAATAATTCCAGGCAAACATAAGTCATTTCAAAATATGCAATGATTTGAATTGCAAGCGTAAATAATCGTTGAAATTGATCGAAACTCCGAAGACCTGGCCTCAGAACATAATACATATATTGAATGGAATTTTAGGAATGAACTTCAAGCTTTCAAGCACTTTCCTTGTAAAATAGCGTATATTTAAAATAGTGTAGTTCATTCGTAATATTAATACTCGGGATATTAAATATAAATACTCATTATATTAAATTTAATTAAAACTGTTTTTCAATCATTCAAATGATATGATTTTTATGAGACGCAGTCCAGGGAGGAATATTTTCCTTTTTGTACCTTTAATGTTTAGTCCATATTTGTGTCAGTTCAAAAATATAACTATATAAGTAATTTTTATACGCATTTATGTACCTGAGTAAGTGTCAAATTGTGAATGAAACAGCAAGGAACACTCTTAAATTGAGCTATCTTTTGGTCGAACCCCTACAGAAATTGATTTTAAGGACGTTAGAACATTATGATAGCGGTTTCAATGGTTTCACGGAGTAAAATATTAAGGGGGATGTGAAAACAGCTAAAATTATCTTATGAAGCGTAATGAGAACAAGAAATGTAATCAATTTGCTACTTAACCTTACATTTGGTATAATTAATTTTGTAAAAAAATTGATAACGATTTCAGCTGGTTTGGTGGTACTCTAAATTAACATATTTTTTAGGTTATGATGTATGATAATAAATATGTAAATAGTAGCACACGCAAAATATGAGACCCTCATGCACTATTCTTATGAGCTTCAGAGCGTGTTACTAATTGAGATGATTTACTCGATTTCCCCATAGTGCTGCAGATAATTGTGAAATACACCACATTCAAGTATGAAAATTTTTCGATATGAATAAGTATGATAATTGTTGAGCATAACACAGACTTCAGAATTCCAGCTCCTAGGAGCCAAGGTGTCTGAGGAATGTAATAACAGGCTTTGTTAGGTCAGTGCTGTGCCACATTGCTAACGACAATGCACAGCTGCATTCTGGGACTCGCCCCCCTTGGATCCAATTTACAACAGCAATTAAAATGAAGAAAGGCCTTTCTCTTCTCATGTTTTACATCTATTTAACGTGTCCCTAAATTGATTATTCATATTTTTACATTATAATTTTAATATACTTGTCATTCTGCTCTGTTTTCCTTGTATGATACCAAAATTAACGGGCAATTTGAAAATATATTTGATTTGTTGTACACATCATTTTATTTAGAAGTTATAATTGGTAAATGTATTTTCTAAGGAATCAGTAAAATACTTGACAGCTCTCACCATTAGGTTCACGATCGATCTCAACCTTAATATACTATGTGTAAAAAATATTCATACAATTTGGTATTTAAAATATAAGTTTGTATTTGTGGTCACTAAATTACCTTCATTACTACATTAAGAGTGTACATCATGAAACTGTTGCATATTTTTATTTCATTTCCTTTAATTTTCTTTATGTATTTTTATGATTAGACCTTATATCACCATTTTAACAGACTTTAATATAATTCAAATAATATTTTATTGACAACTCATAAAGTTAGCTATGAATATTATCCGTTACGTTCTTTCTGGTAACAATATATTACAATTTTTTCCTGCATTACATAAAACTCAAAGATAAGCAACAAATCAAATAAATAAAAATAAAACCTATCCCCATGCTCTTTTAAAAAGAATTATACATTTTTGAAAATGAATTTACTTTATAAATTAAAATAGAAAGCAAATTCTTTCTTCGAGTGGATGGTGGGGCTTCAATAGGTTGGTCTTTATGTTCTGAAAAATACTTGATTGTGTAAATTGTTACTGTGGCTTTTAGTAGACGACATTGACGGATTTATGGTTGATGTTACCGACACCGGCATTTGTAGGTACCTCTGCCCCCATCCTTTGGAACCCCTGAAGAGGTAGCTTCTGGAATTCGATGGGCTGAACACCTCCGAACTTCTCAACAACTCTACAACTGCTGTCTCTTCTACACGACTTCCCAACATCTAACTCACTCCTCAATCTATGTTTTACCAACCACAAAACCTGTAATTTCCCCTTTCTGATTAAAATTTTGGCCAATAAGAAACATTATTACATTTTCGAGTTCCGAGATACGGGGTTCACACTTCTCCCCACAAAATGACGTGCACCAGAGGTTACCGTACCTTCTGTGGAATCGTCTAAATGTGAAAAAATGATGAGACTAAAGATAATTCCATTCAACATATTTATGACATTTGATAGCAAGCGGCTTCTTAATCATTCAAAGGACCACTCCATTCAATAGATGTATTATGTTCTGAGGACAGGTCTTCGGAGTTTTGATCAATTTCAACGATTATTTACGCTTGCAATTCAAATCATGGCATATTTTGAAATGACTGAAGTTTGCCAGGAATTATTTTCTGCAATGAAAATAATTAAATGGAACAGACCATATGAACTAAATGTTCTGCAGTATAGTGTACCTGTATATTTATAAATAGAGGCAAATTTGTTGCCAAGAAGCAACGCCAAACTTATTTATCCCATAGTAAGTATCGTTTGCTGAAATTTTTAAAAAGTATTTCCATATTTATTGTTTTTACTTACAGAGTTCTCGATTTATTCATTTTTAATAAAGAGATAATTTAGGTGTCATTTTTGGTGCTATTATTTTAATATTTCTTATATGTGACCCACGTTAACTTCTAATTTTTTTAGTTAAACCGTTCTGTTAAAGGTTGTTCATCCCTGTCTAACAGTATTTTGGGAAAAGGTGCGAGGGTATATTTCCATAATATTCAAGCCTGCTGGGTGCTGTTGTGCATAGGCAAATAACCAGTAACCATTTTACTGGAAATCTTCAGGGAAGCGATGAGTTAACTCTAAACCTTCACCGTCGTCCACCATACATAGTTCTAGATACTCATTTCATGAACACATAAATCAGTATGTTGCCAGTAATTACTCGGACAGTTGGTGAAAATCCCGAATAAAGATACTATACAAAGGGAAAGGGAACACAGTAGACCCAAACTCTTATAGGGGAATAGCCCTACAGAGCACGCTTTACAAAATATTCACAAAGATATTGACAGCAAGACTCACGGAGAAAGTAGGAGACAAAATACCGGAACTACAATTTGGTTTCAGAAGAGATATATCCACCATACAAGCAATATCATGCCTCATAATGGACATTGATGAAGACCGAAACACTACAAGGGGAAGCTATATGCGGTCTTCATTGATTATACAAAATCTTTTGACTTCTTCAACAGACGACTAATACTATAAAGGCTGGAATCAATGATTGGAAAAGAAAATTAACTGACGATAACGATCTCAAACATCCTGCATGAGAACCAAGTAGAAACAGATGTCAGCATATTAGTATCGGACCCAATAATACAGACAAACGGGGTACTACAAGGAGACCCCCTAAACCCTTTATTGTTTAATATTGCGACCGCAGATATAGCCGAATCACTGCCAACAGGAAGCACGCGTCTCTATGTGTGTGTAGATGACATGGTCAATACAGCAACCTCCAAGATCTACAAGATGGCTTGAACAATCTAACGATCTGGACTAAAGACAGTGAACTCGAAATAAACTTTCAAAAGACAGCAGCAATGATATTCATGAAAGGTGGAAGATACTCTCTACCTCGGAAACAGACCAATAAGTGTTACAAACAGCTTCAAATGCCTTCGGATAACCTTAAAACCGACAGGAAGCACGTTCACACTACACGTGAAAGAAAAAGTAATCACAGTTATCAGAATAATGCAAGATATTCGGATGATGAGACAACTCTCCATAGACACGGCCATCTCACTCTACAAAGCAAAATCCACCCCAATAGTCACATACGGTTTGGAATTAATATAGAGAAAACTAAATAGAATGAAATTGAAAGGTAATGAAAAGATAAAAGCAACATTTCTGGAAAAAAATACAGTGCCTCAAAATATACACCATCACGACTTGCATATGAACTCTCAAGGGAAACTTTCTACTTAGAAAACCTACGCTACGCATCAGGGTTAACATTGCCATCTACACCTGCATATCAACACGTGATCCAAGAACTAAGGAAAAAGAAGAACCAGATATGGGACGATTTCTACATTACCACCGTCATGACGACAAGCGAATGAAGGAGAGCATCATGCGAACTCCAACACACAGTAATCCGTTTCGCAGTGCACGGTTTTCACCACAAGATTTGTAAATCAAAACGCCTTCAGCAACCAGATGTGAATTGTGTTTGTGAATTATGTGAAATGGTGTGTGACAGATATCACGCAGAAGATTTATCTCAATTTTGTAACGAGCGACTCAATTACTTTACTCATTGTGTGAAATTCCTTTATATTATTATAATAATTATGATTATTAAAATGGTATATTTTGCAAACTAATGAATACTTTTATGTAACATGGCCGTGGCAACTGTCAGAAGCTTATTTGATGATAAAAATTACTAACGATATTGTAATAATCAAACTTTTATCTACCGGTCGTGAATTAAATAAAACGTAAATTTTTCAATTTTAATTAAAACAGAGTACAAAAATTATTACAAATAAATATTCTGGAATTTAACACTACTTGTACTTAGTAAGAAACATTAAATTCTGAACAACTATAAAAACAATTAGAGCTTGAGATTATTTACAGTGATTAAACATACTTGCAACAATACTCAAGTTCTGCACTGCTGGCTGCATACTTTCGTATCAACTAATTCAAAATGAATTATATAACTGTAAATTGTAACCCAAATTGGTTCATTTTTTATTCAGAATGTGTTTCGTTTCTGCAATCGCTTATTTTCGACTTAAGGTTCAGTCCATTTTTTCAATTATTGTTAATAGAGTTCAAATTAATTTCTAATAAAAATCGTTATGTCCCTTATGCAAATGAGATTCTTGAAGTGTGATACCATTACTCAATATTCATAGTGACTATCATCAATCCATCACCCCTAGCGTGTTATATTCCTGTCCAGTCCTTTATATGCGCCAAACCTCATGGTCACCACTTGACCACATTCACCGTAGTCTGGAACACTGAACCGCAGACTGGTCAACACCCAGATATATTTTCCACCAGAATTTCTATCGGCCCAGGATTGCCAACACCTAGTCGTACTCTGTAACAGAAGCCTAAGTTGAACCTGGCCCACACCCAGTTGCACTCTGCTTAAAGCGTGTTCGCTTCTCTCTCTTTTTCTCGTAAAATCTGAAAAATTCACTAACCACCAATAGGCGTATCTACTGCCATCTATGGGCCAGCACCTTTCACCAGCGTATTCTAGAACTTTCTGGAAGAAATTTACGTAGTGCCTTTGGAGTTCATTTGTCGCTGTTAAAATGCCGCAGAGCATATCAGTCTGCCCGGCCTACTTCGACACTAATTTTAAATGTTTTAAACTGTCCTTTTTCACACTGAATTATTAAATAAACTGTGCCTTTTCACATATTGCACTAATATTTAGATTTAGCGGGCAGCCAATTTAAAATAAATGAAGAGGTTCTAATCTGTACATTACAATATTTTTGAACAAAATATTTATAAATTTTTATTTTATAAGAAACTGATAAAAAATAATTGGGATTAAAGTATGAATAAAGATCGTTTTAAGCGCATACAGATTCTGATATTGCCAGCTTTTTCTGTCGAGAATAAAAAAATGTCGTCAAGAGGACAAGAATTGTTATCCTAAGATACTGTTACTAGTGGATCAACTGTACCATTCGTTGATTACTAAATGAAATATTTTACTGAGAAACTATTATTGGTTCTAACTAGAAGAAATCTTAATGACTCTGATGATTTGCTGATCCATTTATGAATTTTCTAACAAAGTTCCGCTCTCTCTAGCTCCTTACGTTAGAGTGCAATTAATCGGATATAGAACAACTTACCATTATATGAACGCAGTACGCAAGATAAGTTGTGTTTGAGTGCCATTGTGTGATTTTATGATTCAGTCTTTCCCAGTTGCTATGGAAACGCTTCTGCAGTTTGATTTGAAGTTTGTGAGCTTAGGTTGTACACTTGTGTTTCCAAAATAATAAAGAATTAATGTGGTGCATTATAAGCGCTAGTATTGGCGTTGTTAAAGAAGGACACGTTTATTTTAATATATTTGGACTACCTCCTTATTTGGGCAATAAATAACTGAAGGACCGTAAGGAAGTTGACTAAAGAGTCACTAGCCCTCTCCGGAGCATGTCAAAGCTTTTTTGTGGTCATTTGTCAAGACATTTGACAAAAAAGTAAAAGTGTCTGGGAATTTTAACAAATTGTCCCACTTTAACAGCCTAGTCACGCGTCTCTTTTAAAACTTCGCCCACCCCACTGCTGTTGTTAATGTCTCCCTGTGGATACAGCAGCGCGCTCAGCAGGCCAAATGCTCCAAGACAGGCGTCAACAGCAGAAGCGGCTCTACATCTCCTAAAGTTACACATGCATTTCACTATCAGGATGGGATTATATTCTCTAATGTAAGTATATTCGATTCTACCCACTGCTTAAATGTTATCTTCCTAACAATATTATCACAAAAATTATTTCTATCTAACGTCTGTAGCTTATTTTATTACTATATCTCATAGCAAACAAATTTACAGATTTACAAAGTTTACTCTGAAAAATGTCTTGTACTTGACCTATTAGTATTCACATGATAAATTTATCACGTTATAAATTGAGGTTTTCAAACGATGTCTGCCAAACAACAGAGAATAACTTCAAAATAAACCTTTTTGTACATTCATTAGAATGTAAAGTAGACAACAATCTTCAACAGATAATAGTGCATTTAATACTGCATGTGTTTGATTCTGAACAGTAATGAAGCACACGCAGTGAAATTTCACTAAACAAATTCTACATTCAATCCATAAAATTGTATTTATTATTAAATTAGAAGGTACAAAACTCCTAGATTCCTCACTAGATGATACTCTTACTTGAAGATAGTATTTCCATGTATAACGTAATAAAGTCAACTAAGTCACATATACTTTTAGATATATATCAAAGTTCAGTGATACTATAACTGAAAAATTAGAATAAGGCGTAATTAATTCCTTAATACATAATAAAAGAATAGTTTTGATACATGAACAAGTAAAAATGAAGTTTTTGGATACGAAAAGCGTGTAATGATCAAAATATGTCAGCTAAATTTTGGGAAAGATATTCAATAAATTAATTTATTCGTTGGTACATTTCTAATAAATAATTACGTTATGGGAAAATTTATTAATTTAATACGAGAAATACATACGATTTACTTAAGAGGTATAATTATTTAAACAGTTGCTCAAAACGAGTTGAAATACACCGGAATATAAATTTATAACAAAATTTTCCTCTCTAACACTTAACAAATATTGAACATTCCATTACAAAAGGAACGACTAATTTTCTACTCTATAAATAAGCTTTTATAAATAAATGGATTGCTATATAAACTTGGAAACGTAATATAATTAATGTTATTGTTACTTAAGGAAATAATATTCATTATGTCCATTTTATACCATGACGAATTATTTAGTAAATTTACTCCGATAAAATACCTAATAAATCATCTTATTATACGAGTATTATCTGAATTAAATTAATAATTGCAGGAATAATGCAAAATATACTACTTAACGAGGATACATAAAAAATAAATGTAAATAAAACACAAAGAAGTGCCAAAAGTCAGAAATAAATTATTTTATTTCTTACTTTCAGCCATACTTTGTGTTTTATTTATAATAATAAGTAAGATTAATTCAATTACTTTATTCAGATTCTAGATAGTGATAGTTTTTGTTAATCAACATGGTTATAGGACTTTTTATAATCAGTAAATAGAATTGCATAAATATTCCGCTAGTACCTCAATTATTTGAAATTTTATATTTCTTTTATTCGCATTTTTTCAGATTCTTTCATGTAAGAGTATGCAGGATTTCGAATTTGTGTAATAAAGGAATGGGAAATGAATTTTACAAGAACAAATATTCTTATTAGTAAGATAGAATATGATCTGAACTTGGTTTACAGAGAGCACATTGTTCTATTTAAGAGAGATTTATAAATATATAATTGAATCTCTATCATATTTGAAAGTGCCTCTTACTTATCCTGATTCGACATTGACTTGACCATTATTAAGTTCGGAGAAGCGGTCGGTCGTCTATAATTATGTTTCTATTTTAGGACATTGAACAGATTTAAAATAATTTTTAAATTAATATCCTCATTTTTATAAACATAAGGGAACATATTTTAACAATCTATGTGCACTATCAATTTGATGTCATGTTCTTCACCGGCTCAGACGACTGATCTTAGGATTTTCTCAGCAGCAATCTTTCTCTGTCAGCCACATTTTCGTCCAGCAATTGTAGAGGGATAACGAACGCCTTCTAACAAAAAGAAGTAGCAAGAAAATATGCGACATTCTCAATAGCAAGGACTTCTCTACCTGGCTGGTGGCGTCACGGCTCTACAATGCCAACAATGGGGCGCCGTCCATCCGCCAGGGAAGCTTTTATTGCGCACATCCAGACATTATCATTTCCCCACTCCCGGACTCACAACCACTTTCTGCAACCAACATCCGGACGAAATGTGCGGTATTTCCGTTCGCAGTGGATCGTTGCTTGGCTGGATTAATGGCGATTGCGCCCCAGCTTCCGATAGCTACTAGCAGAAAGGCGGGATTACCTCCCGGCCAATGAATTCCTCCTCTTTTTCCTCTTTCTTTCTTATCCTGCCTCGTTCTCTATCACTCCTTTCCCCTTAAGATGTCAGAGAGACGTAGAAACGAGATAAACGGACAGATGCCGAGATAAAGAGATGGCGCGTGAGGAGGCGGGGTGAGGAAGGGATGGCTACAGGGATTAAAGCGGACGATTTACAAAGAGAGGCGACATTCGGATGAATCTAGATTAGTTTCGGCTGTTCAATACCTCCCAAGGCGCGGAACGCAAAAAGCTTTACCTGGCTTGTGATCTGTCACGAGGCGCTTTGTAACTGTGGAAGATGAATAAGCAGATTAATTCGACGCATAATACCACTTGACAAGTGGTGGTTTCTTAATGACAGCCATTGTTTTAAGTTCTTCAGCAGCAGCTTTTTTCTCCTTTTGAAACAGAAAAGCGGAGTTTTCTGTAAGACGTGAATAATATGTAACACAACACGTTGTTTAAATTAATAAAATAGTGTTTGTGCCTTCCAAACACGTTTGTAAGCAAATAAAAATTTCATTATTTATCATAATTAAGTACTTCAAGCATGTATGTAGGTTGGTTACCATCATTCGTATTTTAGAAGACGCTCAAAGGGAGAGACCGACCAGAGGCCCCACGCACCCCTAGCTACCAATTTCCCCGACGGACGTCATTTGTTGGCCTCGCGCATTGCTCCTTCTAGAAGTAACGTGCTCAGGTTCAACCAGCAAGGAGCTGTTGTACTTGCCATAAAATTGCCCTTGAAACTGGCCGACCCATTCCAGCGAACCAGAATGAGCTAGGTCTGCATCCATCTAACAGGATGGACAATACTAGCCGATGATTATAGCCAGGCGGTTTCATCGGTGGTTAACTAAAATTACGGACAACCAGCACTCCACCGGAGGTCCTGAGCCTGGTGACGGCGTTTGCAGCCATGACGACCACATCCCCAGCGCACAGGTCCCCACACATTCGACCGTAGCCATACAAGACGACTCGATGACAGCCTTGAATCAGTCTCAGCTACTATCACTGTCAGGAACAGGAAGCCTCTTCTCAGACTAACCCTTTGAGAACCACGCGACCTTCCTTCCGCGTAACAGGAGAAATCTGTTCACCATCCTAGGTTGGAGGAGAAGTGGCTCTAAAACGCTTGCATCCTTCCTAACACCAATCAGATTCATGAGAACGTGCACCATTGGTTCAGTAAGTGTTATGGTAACCTGCAAAAGAAAGCCACTAAACCGCAGAAGTAACCAGATTTCCCTTATGAGATTCATAGTTACCCTCGCCGTTTACCCGCTGATACAAGTGCATGATACCCTTAACGAAAAATCATTGGGTACTGTATACCAGTTGCAACTAATTCAAGTAATAACTAAACGCTTTGCCTAGTTGTAATAGAAAAATCACATCATGTACCACAGGAGCACATTGCTCTCAAAGTGAAGTGTAAGATAGGAATTTAGAAGGTTATGTTAATATGTATTGTTACATCTTTCTAAGGTTAACTGAAGCCCGACGTCATATAAGGCCCAACCGTTCTCTGGCAGTCTGAGCCACAATTCTCCCAAGGAGATCTTTTTGCGTGGGACAGGCGTTAGCTCGTCTCAGAGGCTGATCGAATTACTATTATGTAGTTCGGCGACCGAGTTCTGCTGTGCACAACACATCACACTCTCCACGTTGTCCGACAGGAACACAATATCCGATTGGACATCAGCTGCCTCCCACTCCAAGGAACAAAAACCTCATACCGGGAAGCGCGGAAGATAGAGCTGCATATACCAACCAATTGTTTCAGCTCCGGACTAGATTGTAACTAGATCTTTATTTCTGTAATTTTGTAACTTCACTTTCAACTCCTTTGTAATAAATTTCTTCTATTTGATTTCTCGTCTTCTTTTCCGAGGACCTGGCCCCAGGTCTCCTGCTAGCGATTCCATCCTCACTAAATGTTTCCTTAGGGAATTTCCGTACCAACACATATTAGTTTTAAGAATATTAAATATTGTTCGTTGTCATCTTTTCCGATTTTCCCTTAGTGGTTCCAATAAAATTTTTTATTGGTTTCATGATTACAAAACTATGTTTCTCAGTTTTGAAGGTACGGACCTTAGAATTGGAGATGGTAGACCATGTGACAGAAGTCTGTGGAGGAGTAAGGAAACTTCCCCAACTTTCAAACAATCAAAATCGGCGAGGACGCTAACATCAACTGCAGGCTTCAGTTTGGTTAAGAAAATTAATTTCAACTGCATATAGATCACGATAAATAGTAGAATGGCGTACGATGTGCGCAGGGGAAAGGAGAATTTGCAGGGTAGCATAGTAATAAGGGATCTGATCCGTTGAAAATAAACTTCCACATTTTTTAAAAAAATTCGTTCCATTTTTAGGAAGAGGTACCATACACTATAATTATCATCCCTAGACTTAAACGAGTAAGTATTTTGACGATAACCTATCCCTAAATAATGGTACAAAAACATCAGAAAAAGATCAATCGAAACATTTCCAAAAACACCATATATATGAAATTTATACAATATCAAAAGTAAATTTTTACTTTTATATACATATATTATTACAATTATATATATAACTTTTTAAAAATAATTTATCTACTGTGAATTACTTCAGACGTCAAAATAAGGCATTAGTAACTATGCAGACAATAAGTATTGGTTTACATTGAAAAATAACCACCAAAATTAGTAATTTTTTAATTAATGGTATTAATTAAATAAAATTTAGATTTAAACCAGAGAATAAGGTAACAAATAATTTAACCAAATTAAAAGATAAAATTACTATTCAATACAAAATTATGTAATACATAAAATTAATTGTAAAGATTGTAACAAAATATAGGACAATCTAATTTCAATACCAGATTTATAATCCTATATTATTTGTAAGCATAAAAATAAAGCAAGAAAAAATACCAAACAAATACAGCCTTGTCTCTGAAACGTAAAATTTACTGTCATAATAGAAAAGCTAACATAATAAAAATAGAAATTTTAGAATAAATATTTTAATATAATCTTCTCTTTTAATTAATATAAAAAAATAAATGGAGACTTTTAAAATATAGGAAACCATTGTAAAACGAATTACTGAGTACATAAAATATTTTGACTTTAAAAAATACACTATAATAAAACATTAAATAATTTTAATAAATTATAATTTTCGATGATGTGTCACGCCAGATGACAGTCCGCAGCCGCCTCTGTAGGCCTAGGCCCTCAAGAGGGCTGTTGAGCCATTGGAAGAAGAAGAAGGATTTTTGATGGTAAATGCTTTTTTCAGATGTAATTTAATCACTGCGAATACGTCAACTCGTACTATAATCATGTACTTTGGTTACTTTTCCTATAATTTTCCTCAGGCTCCATTTTATTTTTAATAGGAAATGCTGAATCAATATTCTCAAGGCTTATCTCAACTCTCATCTCACACATTATTTAAATGTTAAACAATTTATGGTAATAATATTTACGTTTCAGATATTATGAATACATAACGCGTCGAGATATTTATTATCTACGCCGATAACAGACAAATAAATAATTATATTGTATGGGTCGGGTTATATTCAATTACGTTGTAAACAATGTGATTTTAGCAATTATATTGCATTTCTTATGTTAAAACAAACTAATATAACTAATATGTATTTCATTACGGTACGTGTTTGATTGTTTTGAAGAAAAAAAATGACACACACATTGAGATTCGCCGTTATGCGAGGTGCATCCGTCATGGTATTACAGTTGTGTTCATTTTTTGTAAAAAATTTGTTTAAATTCGCACTAACAGCTACTAAGGTCATTAGTGAAAATTGGGAGAACTTATATAAGGTTACTCAAACAACACAACGTCCATGCCAGTGCCAGGATTCGATCCCCGGATCTCTGTAATGCTAGGCAGCGACGTAACCAACAAATGTGATTGTGAGTTAAGGAAATTATAGGACTTACAGTTCTTGGCTCAACCATTATTCTGTAACGTAGACTCTCTCCTGTTGATTGCTGGTTTTCCGATTGCCGTTGTCGAAGGTTGCAGTGTCCGACTGTTTTCCATTTGTTACCTTTCCTCCGAATCACTGAAAGCCCCATCTTGTCCGTTTCGATTATCATCCAATTACATACCTTTTTTCCCAGGATTATAAAATTTTGACAAATTCAAAACTTTTTTTCATCCTTTGCTTGACCGGTGGTCCACGTAGTGTTTCCAACAATTAAATATAACTTTTCTGATACGAAAAATCAATAGTATAGCCTGGACAGCCGATAATGACTTCAACTGTAAGATTAATAACTTATCAGTTGTATCTGCACCAAAAGTAATTAGTTGATGATGTATAAAATAAAATTGGCTGCCTAATATAAGTTCAGTCTAGTAGATAACAGGAGGAATAGAAGGAAAGACCATTTTAAGGTGAACGTATTGCCATAAGGAGTCGATGAAATAATTACGAATAATAAACTTTTATTCTGTGCTTAATGGAGCACTTAAGACGTACAATGTTTCCCCTCTTCCATCTGTGAAAATTTTAAATTGTGTTCCGTTTCCTTTGAAGGGCACTGAAGTAGACGGACCGCCGCCAACATTACAAGTAATTCCCAGAAACGCCATTATCTCAAGGGCGCGTTTGGCTGCACAATTCGTTCAGGTGTGAATCTTCGACTACGCAATAGATTTATCGGTCCTCTCGAAAGCTAAATCACGTGAAAGTGAATGGGGAAGAGGTCTGCCGCGCCGCAGAACAGTTCGCTAGGCGGATTCCACAAATTGCATTTTCCCAGGCAGGCAGCTGCGCACTTCCTCTCAAGTCTCCATAAACACGAAGTACGCTGTGCGTAACACTGGCTACCATTCATCTAGAGTACTGGAGCGCAGGCTGGAATTCCTTCTTAGTTTGAGACGAATTTTTTTTAATTATCTGAAAAGGTCAATTTTAGACTGGAAAACATAATGCATCTATTAATTGTTTCCTTTTTAACTGTCTTCACACTAATATTATTTTCCAATAAATTGAAGAGAAAATACGAGTTCTCTCTACAACTACAATAATATAGTAGTTTTCCGCAATTTATTTAGTACCCTAGCGTTTTCATGATTCGATAAAGTTTTTAAAATATCCCCTAAATTTGCTATTTACATTAACAGTCTGCTGACTTATCGCCTAATCAATCCGATAAATGAATAAACAATTTTTGGGTTTCCACCCGGGTTAAATGGAGTTTAAGCCACGACGTTTCGATGGCGTACTTTGCCATCGTTCTCAACGTCGTTGCTTAAACTCCATTTAACCCGGGTGGAAACCCAAGAATTGTTTATTCAGAATATACACCGGGAAAACCTTCGATCTTTAATAATCCAATAATTAACTGTAAAATCTTTGGTATGTTCAGTACTCTTCTGTACTGAATTGTGTATCGATATACGTTTTCAAATAGTTGCAAATGAAATGATAAACGCTTTGTGCCATTTATCTAAGTTGGCGTTTTATTACACGAGTTATTTTAAGGGAATATATTTTGCACCCAACGCTTATAGTTTAATTGCAAGGTTTGTTGTGTCTCCTTAGCAGTCGAGGACGATTAAAACTTCCACTATGACGTTTTGTAGAAGCATCACAACTCGTGTTCATCTGCAAGTAAAGTGTTGTAATACAGCAGATTAAAATTTTATTGGCCAGCCTCACAGTGATCCTAAGCTACTACAATATGTGACAAATTTCTACAAGTTAATGGAACTGTTGAAATTCAGTACACCTGAACACTTATGTTTTCGAAACTGCTGATTTTAACTTTTCAATTCTTTTCAAAAACAAAATTGAGGATCCTATATGGTGGACATTAAAAATATTGAAAAAGTTATATAATTCACAAAAATAGGTAAGAAGAGGTTTGTTTGACGGTCCTATTACTTTCTTAATTTGAAAATAAAAATGACGGATCAAATATAGCGGACATAATATAGAAAGATGGTACATAGATAATGATCAAATAGGTTTTAATGTATATTTTAGATCATACGTTTGAATTTTATAAAAGGAAGAAGTTACTCCATTCGTCCACTGTTAAAACTGGGAGGGAAAAGACTGCCAAATGTAAACCGATTTAAGACATTTGGAATTTACTTTGGTACCATATTAATTATTTACTTACGGAATGCAAGATACGAATAACATTATGAAATCGCATAACCTAGGTAGCAGATAAGGGCGTATTACTGATAACATATAGAGCTTTATGCCTGTCTAAAATGGATTATGGGCGTATATTATGTTCTACAGGTAGAAAAAACCTACTGAAGAAGCGTGACGTGATGCTCAACCAATCAGTAAGAATTGCTACTGGCTGCTTTCACACTACCACAATCCTTATTGAATAACAAGAAACATCTGTAGGACAGAAAGGAGAGACCTAATCTCATAAATATGCATTTACAGCACTAATTTCCTACAACAATATAATCAGAAACGACACATCACAAAGATTCAGAGTTATGAATATTGATTCCAGTCAAATTCCCTCCTCTTTATTCTAAAAACAAGAGCCTAATAGATAAAGCAAACATAAAAACCCATGATTTTGAGGGCTGCGAATCCTCAGAGTTAACGTGCATAAAAAATTCCGTTCCTAGCAGCAGCAATGCAATGGATCGAAATAAGTAAGGAGATACAGGAAAAGTGGAATATAAGACGGAAAGAACTGGAAGCGAGTAAACCTCATTAAGATATGAATGACTTCTACTAATTATATGCCAAAATTTTAACAAAAGTGATCAGTTAATTTTCACAAGAACTAGAATACATATCCTCACCTTAAATATGAACACCCAACCAATATGCGATGCATGTAATGTGCATATTATACAAGACTGCAAAAAGTAATATGAACAGAGAGTGTATGTCCTGGATAAAGAAGATCTTAGAAAAATAACCATTTCAACAACGTACCAGAAAGATTGTAAAGTTCATTAAATTAACAAATTATTACATGTAAATTTAACTTTTTTGTAATTTTATAATATTCAATCCATGTTCTAAAGACCTTGTGGTTTACGCGACTTAAAATAAATTTTAATTAAAAAATATTACCTCTCTTGTCCCTACTCTCTTCCTAAAATCAAATTGATCTTATTCTAACTCGCATTCTATTTGACGTTCCATCATTCTATATACTAGTTTTGTTAAAAGTAAAAATATAATAAATTAGCGACATTATTGACTATAATACTAATTTTTAGGGGCAACTTAAAGCCATCCTCGTCGACTTCCGTCATCTGCCAGCCTTCTCTCAGTGTACACCTGAACTCCGGATCACAATTTACTGAATCACACTTTTCAGAGCTATGCTTTTATTTAATGCAATTCTTCTCGAAGTAATAAAGAAATTCTGTGTGTGCCTTAGGAAAAAATGTTTCGTGCGAATCAGCTTTTATATTGATTTTGTAATTATATCTAATCCATTATCCAACTCTATCAGTATCCTTAAATACCTGGTATTGACAGTTAAATTATGCGGGTCACGTAATATGAGCGTGATGTTTGTAGTTTATTTGCATTAATGTAAAACAACGGATATAAATAGAGGCTGCAAAGGGAGCTTTAAAGTTAATGGACAGATGAAAATCAGACGAATGAAAATTTTCTGTGGCAAAGTCAGAAAGGAGTTATGCCTCGTACTTTGTTACTTTAAATCTGAATATTAATATACGAATAAGAATGAATCCACGATAACTTTTAAATAGAAGTTCTCGAGAAGATAAGTCATACAACAAGAAAAGTACAGAGGTAAATATTAGTTTGTTTTGCTTAATGCTTATGAGTGTCAATAATTTGTAATAAAATATTAATTTCACGTATGACTGAGGATCTTGATAATTTAGTCCTCTAGGGTTCGTTGCCAAAAGGGGTAGTTGAAGACAAGTGGGGTCCTAATGGAAGCTGACCATAGTAAGCGCCGACGCTATTGTTCTACATGGCATCAGCACGCTATTCAGTGGAAGAAGACGCCGTTGCCAGCTTCGCCGCCAAAGTTGGCACCTTCGGAGCTCATCCATCCCCCGGTAAACGACGAGAGCATTGCCAACGTCCCGTGAATTATGCACAAACTTCCCCTCCCTCATCTCGGGGCACACACACAACTTTTGTAGCGAAGTTTCACTAACCCTGTAATCATGAGTTAGGCTGCGCTGCTGGCATCCTCTTCTCGCACCGGCGAATCTCCGCCCACCCCAATCCTGCTTCGGCACTGCAATAATTTCATTTGGAACTGTAACACTACGGCTCCGGGACGGGATTAATTGTGTTAATATATTCTGGCATTTTCGTACTTAAGTCAAGAATCTGAGAGAGCAGTTGTGCCTTTAAACTTTGCCGTGAGACGCTCTATTTGTGTAACGTCTCTTTTTTAAAGCCAGGTGCTTCTCACAAAACTTGAGGCTTTCTGTAGACGCTCAGCTTATTTATCAAGGTTCTAATGAGCAGCTGTGTTTCTATCTTCCTGAGTAAAGAAACTCAGTTCTGAAACTTTGCTTTGTATAAAACTTGAATCAAAACTTATAAACAGAACACCACGCCTTGGACGCCTCTGGCCCTATCAATATATTGGTTATATTCTCCTTTCTTTGTTGAATAAATTTTAAATTCTGTTGTACTCAGCATAAAGTTACTTCCTTTACAGAAATGGCGATTATGTTTAAGTGTTATACAAGTTTGAATTGTTTTAGGCTTCTTCACAGAAAGCGTCGTGTATTTTCATAAGCATGAGCAGAAAAAGCTGAATTATTGGCATGCATTTAAAATTGTACATTAACACAAGAAGCTTTCGAGACAACAATCAAAATCCTTAATATTTCTTTTTTGCGAGGGCAGGTGAAAATCTTTTAAAGACACTATCTCAGGGTCCGCACTGGATAGTAGTGTGGGATTCGACCCACTAAAAACTCCTCCCTTTCCAACGATGACTGTGTGTATCTTCCTGTGGGACCGTCGTTAGACATTACTTCACAGGAAGCAGTCGTAGCGTAAAGCTCTCTCTGTCTCCTTTAAACATTATTATTTCTCTCTTTTTTGTAATTTCTTAATCTTTGAATTACTGTAGAGGCATATGCGCTTACTTTATTCCAGGTATTAGGTGAAAGCAGCATATGTACAAGTGATAAAGTCTTTATATCCACAGACGGATACAGCATAACCCCTTTTTGGCATATGCAGTTTAAATAACGATAATTTTACCAAATACAGAAAAATACAGATAAATTTATAAGCAAAACGTGTGGTCTGATGGCAGATCTCATGAGGTAATAAAATTACTGAGACCTAATACACGTCATTTTGAAATAGATGTATTAAGTTTTCAATATGATTCACGTTTATTGATTCTTAATTTTTTTTCACCCCAGAAAATCTGAGATGCAAAAACAAGACGTTTTGCTCATAATTATATCTATATCCTTACTTTATTAGGCCAAATTTTAATTCTTTATCGCGCAAAAGTGTATTATTTCAAGATAAAGTTCTGCAAATAAAACGGGAAAATTTTCTGGAAAGCAGTGGATAATAGTAATTTAAAGGTTTAAATTTAACCATATTAATATGTTTTGAATTGACGTACTTACTATTTTTCAACACTCATTTCAATTCATGATTCATAATATTCTGTTTTCCGCAAATCCATCTGCTCGTGAATACAGCAATCAACTGAATGTAATAAAAAGTTTGTATATTTGTTTTTAATTCTTTATACACATTTAAACGCGCGGACAGATTGCGAAAAAAACTTGGTACACCTCTATTATAAAATTGGAAGGAATTTTATTTTTTTAAATATACGTGTCAACCCATAAAATTTTATATCACGTACCGTTCCGCACTTATTTTGAGTACGCCATATTTAAATGTTTACAATTTGCTTGTTTCGCATTTTACGAATTATTTTCTGCAATATACGAAAACGTGGAAGGCTGATGAAAAACAATACCCAATATTATAAATATGCACGATTCCATATTTCCGTTTAATTTATATACAGTTTATCAGTATAAAATTGGAAAGCTTTTAGAACAAACTTTTGGGGTTAGGGGTTAGGTTATCATTGTAAGTGGCTTCATTGCCGCGAAGGTAACTCAGGAAAATATAAATATTATTTATAATATTAAGTCCTTAACTACTATGATAGCGCTACGATAGGGGGACTCGTGATCTTTAGTTTCACAGTTTGAAAACACACACAACATCCATACCTATGCCAGGATTCGAACCCATCACCTCTGTTAACCACAACACCACAGGAGGACGGTTTTTTTGTTTAATTGTTGCATTTTAATGTGCCTAATGTTTTACAGTTGTTGTTGTTGAATTCAGTCTGTTGCAACACTCCATACTAATCTATATTGCACAAGAGAAGCACGGCATGTTTCACACTTGAATTTTGACAAGTTATATCTTTGAATACCAAGTTTAGAAAATATTTAAGGGTTGTAAACCACCTTAGTAATATATTGAATCATTATAATTTAATAGATTTGCTGTCATTTACATAAGTGCTATTTGTCAAGAGTTTTAGGTTAATTTTTAAATTGTATTTTGTGCTGTTTTTAATTGCCAAGGTAAGTACTTTCAAGTGAAAATATAAAACAATTAACATATTACAAACGTAATTAATATTTTTTCTATTAAATAATTGACAGATTTTACTAATTTTTACATTAGTTTTATACAGTGAGCCGTAATTCATAGTTTAAGCTTGACGAGCAATATTTTGTGATTCCAACATTGGGAAATGTCAAGTGATGGTAAATAACGACAGATAAAATTGTATTCATGTGTTTAATAAAATTTTTATCAATTTCAAAAATGAATTAAACAATTACTTAAAACCAAATTATTATGGTAAATGTTAGGTTGTGCATATAAATGGTCTGATACGGAGTCATTTAACTGGTACAGTAAACATTTACTGATAATTATTATGAAAATTATAAATTCAGATTAATTTAACATTCCAGATAATCTAGATTATCTGTATATTTATTATTGCAGCCTAATATAGTAACACAGCAGTTATACATAATCACTAGCAATTAATTTAGTTGGAAATTAAATATTTATTATTTCAACTCAAAACTAATAATTTGATACTTGTGGCTTCCTTGGAGCGTAATATTTAAGGAATATATATTTATGATGTAACATCACACTTTTTGCCATTTCAAAGGTTTTTGGTTTTAGATGGAGAAGTTTTTTAGATTTTAAATAATTTCTGTCGCATTAATACCGACCTCTTCAAATGTCGTTTTCTTTTATTCGACCTTAGCTTTTACATCTGTAAATCAAATGTGAAAATATTCATTCATGCGACGGTAATTAGTTATATGCTGATAACGTAATTAGAGATTCTCACGTGTCACGCTTGTTTCCAAACCGGGAGCCTGGAACCGTTTCATCACATGGCCTGTTCCAGCCAACGACCTTACTAAAACAGAAGGCCGAAACAAAAGATACGTCCAGCAGATTTTTGCTCCTCCGACGAACACTTTCACATGAATTAGTCTCGTTAGAGAAAACTTGCCCCTGTCTGGTGCTGCTTTTAGATGGCAAACATGCGGGCTGTTTGCCAAGTCTAGCGCATGTTGGCAGATCTGAAAAGCAATGGAGCGAGACACCGTGAAATTTAAATTAACTCACAGTCATTTCCTTCACACAAAGCACCACATATCACTAACATTATTAACTTTTCGCCTTAAAATTTACAATATGTTACCAGTTTTAATAATTATGTTTGCACTTATATATTGCGTTAAAGCCCCGCAATGTACATGTGACATATAGATGAGCTGTGTTACCAAATGACTAGTGAAAATTTTGAAATATTATCGTTATTAACTTTTCCTTACAGTGTGTTTTGTTATTTGCCTAACTTTAATTTTACCAGTTATGCGTTTTTCTGGTACACATTTATCTTATCCCGGAGTTGGAATGATATCAAAACTAATCTCCTGGTCAGAACAGGATTTACAGGAACACCAAATAAAATTAGAGCTTTGCGACCCTCTAGAAACTCCCCGTCCTTCAAAATAGAAGAAAAAATCCCTGTTTCGTGGATTTATTTACCCTCTGTAGCCTTAAATTACTCCTGTAATCAGTAAATAATTTTACACGAACACCAAATAAAAATAGAGCTTTGAGACTCTCTAGAAACTCCCCGTCCTTCAAAATAGAAGATAATATCCCTGTTTCATGGATTTATTTACCCTCTGCAGCCTTAATTTACTCCTGTAATCAGTAAATAATTTTACAAGAACACCAAATAAAAATAGAGCCTTCAAACTGTCTAAAAACTCCCCCGTGCTTCAAAATAGAAGAAAATTTCCCTGTTTCATGGATTTATTTACCTTATGTAACCTAAAAATAATCTTGTAATCTTAGAATAGTTAAAAATACAGCTTAAGGAAGTGAATAGTACTCCCGGTTCGATTTCGGAAGTTTAAATATCCCCTGTACACTGTTGTTGCACTACTGATGCAACTCTCATTGACAACCTATTTTGTAAAAGCGTTTTTATTGATACATAACTACAACATCCAATAACTCCATAATCTGTTTTGCGTATTTCTGCCTCGGCCTCCCTCTTCTGTTCCTACCCCACACACTTCCTTCTAATGCTAATTTTATAAGAAACTCATGTCAAAAAACCTGGACTATTAATATATCCTTTCTCTTGGTCAAATTCCTCTCTGTTCTCTTACCCTGTTTAGAACTTCCTGGTTAGTTTCTCTATACACCCATCTTATTTTCAGTTTCTTTCTAAACCAGTACAATTCAAAAGCTTCTATTCTTTTCCTTTCTGTGACACCTACCGTCCACGATTCACACCTATATAACGCAACAAGCCATTAGAACATGTTTAGTATGATTACATAATATTCATAATTATATTATCCGTAAGGAAATTCCTGTTTGCTGCGAAAACCTTTCTTGCCTGAGTATCCTACTCTTTATGTCTAGTATTCTTCTACCATCCCTAATTATTATGGTACCCGAACAAAGAATTCCTTAACTTCCTTCAAAATATCCCTTCCCAATCAAACACCCTTTGTTATTCCACTATTTTCCTGGCTACACTCAATTACCTTGGTTTTTCTGTATTGAGCCACATGTCCACGTTCATGCAATTTATTATGGCTTCTAAGACTTTCTTAATACTACAATATCATAGACAAAGTGTTTATTTATTTATTCTTCTTGCATTATGATTACTTTTCCATATCCCTTGTATCTTTCTTCATCGCCTGTTCTATATACAAGTTAAGGAGCATGGGCGACAGACTGTATTCTTGTCTTACTCGTTTCTTGATTTCTGCTTTCTTTTCTTAATCTTCAATACTAATTACTGTTGGTTGCCTTCTGTAGAGGTTATGAATAACACTTCTTTTTCGATATTTTATTTTATTTCTGTCCTCTTCAAAATCCTTACTAGTGTTCTTGTTTACATTACCAAAGACTTCTTCTGAATGTACGAATACCATGAACATAGGTGTGATATTACGTATTCTGGCTTTTAAAATTAGACACAGAGATTTTGACCGTAACAGTCGTTGGATATACACCAAATTCTTCACATATAAATACTTAATACATTTAATAATATTTCGGCTTAAGGAGTCAAGAAGTGAATGACATGAATTGCTAAATTTTATGCCTGAGGAAGACGAAACGTCGTATTTATGCTAATTAAATAGTATAAATTTATATGCTGACTTATCGACCGTCTTTTTATTCATTTGACATTTACTTTTCAGGATCGCTCGATCGGTCAGGAAGGCCTCTCCTGGAATTCCTAGAATTCAATACCCTTTATTTTAGATTATGACGTCACTTAAATGTATTAGCCTACGCCATCCCCTTCAATGACGTCCACACACTACGGGGCCGCGTCCTGAATGCATGCCATCAATTACGACGACAACCAGGTTTATTTCAAAAAATTTTCCGAAGGATAGAGGGATGGATTGACACGTTGTGCACGTCCTATAACAAATGTCATGAATGGATGTCAGGATGACACTTCCTATGATCCTTAAGTATGCGTTTTCGGATTCATATTTTTTGACTCGTATTGATTCTATCAACTTTGAAAATAAATGGTACTTTTTAACACCCTCTATACGTTCAATAATTTTTAAGGAGTTCTCTCCAATTTATAAGTTAAACCGTAAACCAAATATTCGAAATATAGTAAACATTTGTTTTACACGCTCTGTAAAATTTTAAAAATAATCTGTAAGTTAACTGTACAGTTTTTCTCTTCATCATGAATAAATTACAATTCCATGGTCTTCAAAGTAAAAGTATCAGTCTCTATTCGCTGAAAATGTTTTGAGGGATTCAGATAAACCAGCTCACTTCTTGCTGGACATTCAACATCTTTGAAACCTTAAATGATAGTTTTATTTTGTTCAATATTCCAAACTAAACCAGACATTTTACGTCTTTAATCAATACAATAAAAGTCTTCAGTTTACTGATGAAGTTGACATTAATATTCCGCTCAATTTTATTGACGTAACTGTTACAATCAAATTTCTGCTCATATCTCAAATACTTTCCTAACCATCTCTTCAGTTCAAACAAGTCCTGGGTGGATAATACAGTTGATAAACCTATTCTTCTTTCAAAGGCATATTTCACTCACTTATTTTGAAAACTGGTGTTGTCATCTTCATCATAAAGAGGTTAATTTATTTCAAAATCAAGAAATGATAAGAAATAACCTATTTTCTGCTGAAACGACCCCTTAGCTAATAGAATTTTTCATACGTTTAGTGGTTTTTCCATTTTAGCGAGGTATAAAATAATAATAAAGTCTAATATCTTAACTTATAGATGAAGTTTACGTAAATGCAGAGGAAACGCCCATAATAAGTTAATTTAATTTTTTATGTATCCATAGTGTCTGTTATTGGCCATCTTTATATCTCACTCTCTCACTTCAATTCAGTGTCTATTAAGAATTTTATAAAATTATTAATCTTAAGTCGCATGACCCGTGTGGTCATTAGCTACTGTTAGGTTTTAATATTACTCAGTCGGATACCTGGGCTCTTAAAGCGTCGCCGTCTACTGCTACAACTACGCCTTGCGAAATAAATAATCTCAAATTACACCAAAACTGTATTTTATAAATGATCAAAAATAGAAGTCTTTCCCGGTGTATCTGGTGAATAAATCCTTCTCCACTCCAACAGCCATTACTGTAATTCACATAAGAAGTACGTGGATAGGCGGTTAAGAATTTTCGCTAACAACTGAGAACAACTGCACTTAAACCAAGATGCATTATGGAAAGCAATTATTAGCAGTGATTCCGCTGCTGCGCGAAAAGTTGTAATTCATTAGTTCATTCCTTATTCACAGTGTTCTTAATGTTTATATAACGGACGGAGAATCCTTCGCTTCTTGACAATACGTAGAAAGGATCCAAAATAAATTTTTTAATAATTTCAACTTCATTACGAACCATATACTGCCTACTATATTTTGAATCAATCAAAGTTTCGTTTCCCTTATTAAACCTTTCAAATGTTTTATGGAAATACATATAAATTATATGACTCCTAAATAGTAAATGTTATACCGTTTACGAATATACACTGACATGTTCAAGTAACAGACAATTTAACATTACTATTTCATAATGACGTTTGACATTACCTGAATTGGATACTGAGAAATAGAACTTTATATTTACATATGCCTAAATTGAAATTTTAAAATAAGTAATTCGCACCTAACACGAATCATTACAAATAGTGTTAAGGCTACTAATGTGATAATTTTAAAATTATGATAAATATTTAAAAGTGAGGAATGATTTATTTATCAAAAATTAATAAAGGCTTGGATTCCACGAATGAGTTGTATTTTTTAATATGTTTGACTTAATGGCAATTTCGTTTACATATAGTTTCAATAGTACACTTTCTTAAAGATCGAAATATTACGAGAGTTATCAAAAATTAAATTAAATACCAAAAGTATATACTGCACATATTATTTCAAATATGAACTTCACTTGAAATAAATTTCCCTTATTCTTGTGTGTTGCTGTGGTATTCGTCCTGATGCATCCCTCAGTGCTAACCTATCTTCGTCAAATATTTTCATTTCTGCATAAATATCTCATCCAACATCCTTCCTAATTGGCTTTGTGCATTCCATCCTTGGCACTCTCTCTTCTGTTCATGCTCTAATGCTAATTTTACAAAACCCTCATGTCTTAAACCTAGGCCTATTAATCTATCCCTTCTCTTGGGTAACGCCCACCATAGTGTACGCTCTTCCCCTATAATGCTTAGAACTTCCTCGTTAGTGATTCTATCCGCCCATTTGATTTTCTGCATTCTCCTATAGTATCACATTTCAAGGTCGTCAATGATTTTCCCTTCTGTAACTCCTACCGTCCACGTTTCGCACCCATATAACGCCACACTCGTTGTAAACATTTTTATCAATGATTTCCTAATATTCACACTTATATTATCCTAAGTAATTTTTGCTTTTTTGCATAAACCTGCTATACTTCTACCATAATTAGTTATTATGGTGCACAATTCCCTAACTTACTTCAAAATATCCCTTCCCAATATAAAATCCTTTGTTATTCCACTGTTTCACATACTACACTGAATATCTTTTGTTTTCCCTCTATTAATCCTCATGTTGTACTCTTCCTCAAGTACCACGTTCATGCCATTTATTATTTTTTCCAAGTTGTCTTCCTACTGCCGTAATACTACAATATCATCGACTAACCGTATGGTTTTTATTTCTTTTCCTTTCAATATGAGTCCTTTTCCATATTCCGTTTTAACTTTCTTCATCGCCTGTTCAATATGTGATGGGTGATAGTTTGCGTCCTTGACTTACTTCTTTCTTGATTTCTGCTTTAGTTTCTTGCCCGTACCTTTATTGAAAATTATTTTTAAAAATGTGGAAATTCAGGATTTTTATTAATTCTTGCGTTTTGAAATATTTTATGCTAAAAGCACAATAAAATTAAATTCTTTTTCATAATCATGTGCAATCATACTGCAATTTTGTATTGCTCCTGCCATTACGATAATAATACGATTATATTAGATCTAATGTCTTCGCTAGCATATTTACACATAATTAAATTGAGCGCCAAGGTAACACGCCTTTGCTTAATGCAGACGTTCGGAATAGTTACAGGGTAATATGTACTAAGGATGGGGAGAGATTCCTGCAATATCATGGTGGCGTGCAAATTAAACTTGCCGTCTTAATTACACCTGAAGGCAGCAGGTATCAGGCCGTAAAGATCTCCTCCAGTCAGGCTAAAGAAGCGCGTTGCCTCTGTGCTCCGTCAGTCGTGCAGAAGGGAATATTCATCTGAGGAACGTGATACTAGTCCGAAATAAGGTCCAAAGAAATTGCTTCCGGAGGCGTGTAATTCGTCAGAGAGATAGGCTGCTGTCTCATCGATACTCATCTCCAGTATAAAGCTAAGTTATTTTATACATTTTCCTTGAGACAGACAATAATATAGTAAAATATAATAAAAGCTATTTTTAAATATTAATATAATTTTTCTGTAATCCATTCATAATCATACTCATGTATACATTAATTAAATTACTACGTTCGATAAATTATTTTCCCTTTTACAATTAACGACTTTAAATATCATGATAAATTTTCTTCTCCACACCAATCAGATGTCAAAAATTTATTTTCTAATTTGGTCATGTCCGAACGTAGACCCAGAATTCAGCGTGCATTATTAAATTAAATAAACAATATTCTCATACTAATATACATTACTAATAAAATATTAGTTTAGTACACTATAGTTTAATATGAAGAAATTACTTTACTATCCAATGGTTCCGTATATTAGAATTTCTAAACATAACGTGCTCATCTTCGAAAGGAATCTATAGACTACTATGGCGTCTGGTGGTGAAATAAAACTATTTCAGCACTGTAATTTTTTCAAAAAGTTTCTTGCTTTTCTAGTATCAATACAGCAATTCTCAAACCGTGTTTTAATTATTTTCGTTAAAAATGGGTCATGGATGGGATGAATTGTTCGTAAGGACGAAAGCTCTCCAATTTTTAAGTTAATGATGATGATCAATGTATAATTTACAATGTGACTATTTCTAAAAAGGATGTCAGAAATAAAGGTGTAGAAATAATAATGGAAATAATATTTTCTTTTTTAAATTTCATCAAATCCATGTTCTTTAGAATGCATTATCTTATAATTTTTCAAACTGAAATATATTTTTCCCTTTCTTTCAATTTTTATCAATCATAGCTGAAAGTGGTACTATTTAAAAATGAACTGTGTTTAAACGTGTATATTTAATTAACTGAAAAAAATATTAACTATATATGCTTAAACACAGACTTTCTTCAGATGTTCCTCTTTGGTTCTCGTTATACAGACTAAAATAATTGATCACAAATGTAGGCTAATACAAACCTGTTACTAATAACACACAAATTTCTCAAAGTTCTTTATTTTACTTACAAATATTTTTGTATCAAATTATCAAAAATAAATCCAGTTGAGCACTAATCATTTAAGAATATTTTACAATTACGTATAGCTCAGGAATTAATTTAATATAAAACTTTGGCCCTGCAGTGTTTAGTATGCTACTTTTATTATTTAACAATCAAGCGTTTATGATACTATTTATAAAATGATAATTTTTCACAGCAATAAATAAAAAAATTGTATTTATTTTTTGATTTGTTGAAGTCCTTAGCAGTTTCTATATATTTTTATGCCCCACTTCTAACAGTCATGATGATTGAAGTTAGGCTAGAAATACCTCACAAAGCGAAGAGGCACGTGTCCTACTCAGTCAAACCGTAGAAGTCGGTTGCAAGTCGTGCTGTGCTGCTGTCTCTTGGCTTTCGAAAATTCACCCAATCACAAAATCGTTTACTGCTACGGTATATAGTAATCAAAATGTTCTACTCAGTTGACGCAAGAAAAGAGCCGTCGTATGTCCCAACAATACACGTTATTGAAATATTATAATTCTTATAGTAAAACCTAAATTAAATTATAGATTATTTAGACAATCTATTACTATTTATTATACTATACATATACTGAAATTACACAATATAATATATAAAATTTATTTTCTGTGACTTCTTTCTTGGCGCCCAAATTAAATGTATTGGTATTTTGTAAAACCTTGGGGTGATTTCACCGATCAGTTGACGACGATTTTTTATGGTCTTCCAGGAAACGACCTATCTATCCGGTTGTTAGGAAACCAATCCTCCTGCTCATAACAATTTTGCAATCCATGATAGAGGATGCTAAAGTTGTCTGTTTTACTGCGGAGGAGCCTCCTTCTGCATACAAGGTACACAGAAGCTTTCTTATTCCCTGAGAAATAACCCAGAACGAAATTTAAGTGAAGATTGGACCCTAGGCCTTGGAATCTATATTACTTTTGGTCTCCCTCGGCGTAACTGTGCGGATATTGTAGGTGGCTGGGGGTGAGGGAAGCTGTAAGAGGCGAGGGTCTATCACTGTCCGATCCTTCCGCTCTAACAATACGTGACTTGAAAACTAAAATAACTCCCAAATCCATTTCTGCTCCTTTGAATACTTTTACAAACTATGAATACGGTGGAATTTGTCAGGAATGAGACGTAATAATATAAAATAATTTGCTATAAAACGATAATTATTATTGTTAAAAATCTAAAATAAATAGACTAAATTAGTGTGACAGAGGCCATTAAGCGTATTGAAAATATTTGGTAGAGAAATAAATTAATAGCGAAAGAGTATATATTTTAGAGCTTAATACACCACAAAACCATAAATGAAGTGACCGAATTAGTTCATGAGATCCAGTTATTAGATTTACTTAAAATGTTATGAACACGTGAATTCTTAATAGACATAAGATCGGATGTTAATTATACAATCCACAAAAATGAACACACTACTGTAAATATGGAATAGAATCAGATAAGCAATTAAGCTGTGGGATTAATTGTTAAGAAAATATAAATATAATGAAGAGAGTTTGAACTTCTTAGACGAGTTAAATAAATTTCCACAAGTATGTAAGAGGAATTCAAGAGTTTTAGGAACAGAAAAATTAAATTACTGTTGTGAATTAAAATGCGAATCTGAACGTACAGGATGAGAAACGGCTTTCAAATCAGCTTGTAGTTACATATACTTCAGAAAGTTTACCTACACGTTTCCTTTTCATATAATTATTATATTTAATTATATATAAGTGTGTGTAAATAAATAATTTATCTGTCCCTAAAACTTTTGTTACCTTCATCTAATATTTGTAAAGCCCAAGTCTCATACTTATTACTGAAATGACCGAAATTCCGATTAAATGCAAAATTGCGCAGTGTCAATGCATATTACTAATTTTCGAATCTAAATTTATTACATGGGCTTACGCTAAAAAAATATGTACCGCATGCTTCTCTTCTAAATGTGTTATGGTTTCAGACATGAGGTTCAGGAGAAGAGAGAAAGTGATACCAGAGGACATAGAAAACACTGCATAGATTAAAGGAAAACTTTATGTAAAATGACACTATTCTTTCGGTTAGAACAATATCCCAGTTAACTCCTGAAGTTGTCGATACATGTAGAAAAAAATAATTATTTTTGTATAAGTAGATTTATAGACGCCAGTTATTATGTAAATAACTCCAAAAGCTAATAATGCAGTATGAAAATACATTATTTATTATATTTGGTAGTTTTGTCTCTGACTCATAATCTTCCATAACATGGTTCTGAAGCAAAGCATAAACAGAAAGAATCATCACCATTTTTAAAACGATACAGAAATAATGTCTAATCAGTTAGCATTTCAAATATCATCGAGATGTTTGTTAAAACAATTCCATAATAAGGATGATCCTCAAGCAAGACTGCAGTATTTATTTTTTGGTATTATTTTTCGGTAATTAATAATGTTTAGAAAAATGACAGTTGAAATAAATTGGTTTACATATAGAGCAATTCGAAGGCCAACCTAAATTTTGAGAAGACTATGTGGGGAATATTATTTAGATCGTGGAGTCAAACTGGTAAAAATATTGTATAAGAGTGAAATTTCTACATGTGTGACACATAAATGGTCCATATTTATTAACCACGTCGTGTGACCATTTTCGTAAACGTTTGAAGTGTTCGCAAAAAATGCAGCGTTTAAAAAGGTATTTGGATTGGTGATTTGATGTCAGCGGTAAAAATGGACGTTTCGATGCTCAGAGCTATCAAACGAACCTTTACACAGGTTGGTCGACGAATCGAATTCAAGGAGCGCGATGGGACGTCAAAGGCTCGTAGGCTAGCCGAAATTAAACCACCGTGTTCTGGCAGCAAACACCCGGCGCAGAACCACCCCCGCTTCCGCTACCTACGCGTTTGATCGCAGCTTCCAGTAATATTTCAAACAGCACAGGGGGGCGGGGGGAGGGACCGATCGGATCGTTCCTAAAGTAACGAGCTAGACTTTCACTTCTATTACCAACAAAATGCTGATACACAAGGGATGCTAAAAGAATTAAGTAACGCACACATCAGTTACAAATACTGAAATCGAAGAACTTAAGTAAATTTACGCGTATTTTATACGCCATACATGTTTTTCTGTTATATATATAATTTGAAGTTTCTGCTTTAGTGAATTAATGAGACTCTGTTTATGAGAATTATATTTAAGAACGAAACATTCTATAGTATTATATTACGCATGGAATGGGTTTCTGGTGAAGCCCAAAATTTGTTACAAACAATAGAGAAGAAAGAAAATATGTAGAAATATGAATATTAGATTGTAAATTCAGATTGGACCTCCTGTATTTTTGTCATTAGCATCGCTGACTCACAACACAGAATTCCTGGGCTCGATACCCGGCGAGGGCATAGATGATGTTTGTGGTATAATACGTCACCATTGTTTGCGACTCACTATCCCAGTTGTAAAGCTCGGGTCCAAATCCCGTCAAGGGCTAAGATGTTCATCATTAATCTTTGAGATTTAACATTCCAGTTGTAAACACGCTACTGACAAGCGTAGTGGTCCAACTCAGTACTTCGAATTGTAAAGTACCACAAGTCACATGTGACCCACAAAGGTTAAAACAAAGGGGAACAACGAATTAAGATCAATTTTTTTATATTTAACTCTGAAGATTTATAGTAAGATAGAATGTCTACTTGTTCCTTTAAAATATAGCCATATAAACAATATTTTCAGTAATCCTAAATAATTCACATCTCTGTGAACGGGCTCAGCTACACATGGTTACAGATAATAATAAATTTTCATGAAAATAATTATTCTCCTACATCTATTTGTTATCAGTTTCGTTCATATCGTCTTATTAAAACACTTTGTATAAAAAGGCATGCTATTACTTTCATACTTTACCTGTGACCTTTCAAAATAACTTTCTATGAAACTTGAAAACGTAGAAAACACAATAAAACATTGTGTTATTAACAAATATATGTCAATAGCTGCGATGCACCATAAATAAAGATTATTAGGCTTAAAAAGTAGAAAAACGTTAAGGTTGCAAATTACAGACTAGGAGAGGAAATAGAAGAGTCCAATAGTTGCTAATATTTGTATGTAACATTTTTATACATTCATCAAACAGAAAAAATTCTATTTACCCATAGATTTTTTATGGAACAGTTATTACAATAATAAATTATGAATCTTGGTTCAGCTCCCACGGACCTCTACAGACAGGGGATAATGGTGGGTCTCTAAATGTGTTGTTTTAAATCTTTTCTCAATCCGTTTTGTTGATTTGGATATAACTTACTGTTTTAGAGGCGTCTGCAAGCTTGGCGGTAATGATGTCAGAGATACAGACTGGGCAGGTAATAAATCAGCTAGTGATACTGATGTAATATCGGTTTCGGAATACTATACTGATTCACTTTCAGAATCACCTGTTCAAACACAGACTACTACATCAAGCGTAATCATGGTCAAGCCAACAGGATCAGATTTTCTCACGCACCTTACAAAGGCAGAATTTTCGCCTTCTCAATTTGTTGTTATTCCATAGGATGTTACCCAAAACTTGAGGACCAACACCATTTATTGTAAGTCTTTTTATTTATTCCTTACCAGACTTGGGAAGATAATAGACTCAAGAATGAACATTTGCCAAGTTTCCAGTCAGTTTCGAATCCCTTTCTCACTCAAAATTCTCACAACCAATTTATTACCAAAATCCCCGAAAGTATAAAGATATTGTATAATTACTGAATTAGACGTTTAATATAAAACTATCGTTTGGGGAAACGATTTAAATACAGAGGTCAATAACGGATGGTAAGTTCACAGGGTGTTGAAGATAATGTTAAAAAACACTACGTTTTTGCTTATTTATCTTTTTTGCGACCTATTGGTAGAGCATATTGGGATCCTTATATGAATTAGCAAATCTAGAAAGAACATTATAATTAAGTTATTTATAATGAATTTGAGACTGTGACACATGGAAGGAAGCGGGTTATATTTTAAGTATTATTCAAGGCACACAATAACGAAACGGCCTGCAAAATTACTAACATTTTTCCTTATTTTATCCTAATCTGAATGTGATAATTTCTCTACGATTAGAGAGACAAAACTACCAACTAATAGGTGGAAATTTTTTTGCTGAAATTTGGGATTTGAATAGCTCTTAGAGTTTAAATAAATTCAATAGATGACTAATTATATTTACAGTAAAATAAAATATCGGTATTAATAAAATTGAGTGATTTTATGTGTTCAATATAATAAAATTATGAATTTTGAAGATTATTTAATGTTTAGTAGTAGTAAGTAACAAGTTTATAGGGTTAATGGAATAATTTTACCCTTACTTAGGATACGTTTTTGTTGTATACAGTTTGTGGCATACATTTCCTAGCTACTTGTCGCTACTGCCCATTCACGGCTTTGACCTACTCGTACACTGCCTCAGTGCAATCTTCCATGACACGTGCCGGACTTTGTGGAGTGGCACGTAGACGGTGATTCTCCTTCAATCTTGACTCTAGTTTTCTAACTATAACGAGTACATGCCGAGACCTCTGTGACGTGAGACGGCGACGCTGCCCGCTATATTACAGCAGGTCTAGTTTTATTGTATGTATTTAATCATTGCCACCGGTCTTATTCAAATGTAATTCAATAAATTTATCTTTCATAATTTGTGGTTACAGTCAGATACGTAACTGTAATTGTGAATAGCGAAAACTCCACATGCAGACCGTACTAATGTGTGGGGCAACTATGAAATGAATGGCTTCGACAGCAGATTTGAAACTAGAAATATATTATTTTAATTTCTGATAGTCAGTCCAGGTTTTCATTCAGCATACTATTAAATATAAAACGTAAATTCTAAAAATATAGAATTTGTTTAACGTAACATTTCGTGATAGGATTGTTGGTAACAACATTGGATCGACTTACCTGATCTCCCGCTCTCATTACTAAAATTCTCGACCGGAGAAGTTTCCGCTGTGGCGACCAGTTTAAGTAATCTGTGTACATAAAGAGATTTCGAATTTGACCAGTAAGTGCAGCAGCAATTAATCTAACCAAATAAGTTAGCCTTGAAAAGATTGTCCGTCCTCGGAACTAGTGACCGTGTTTTATATGGTCAATGGAAATATGAATATGTAAATGGCGCGGGAAGCAGTGTGGCATTACACAAATATATAATTAAACAATTTCGTTTTGTAAAGAATGTAGGGACAAGAGAAGCAATATTATAAGACAGGATAAGAAAACACCAGACGACGTTTATGGTATTTGTAGATTTGTAGATAGTAAAAGCGTTTGACAATGTGAACTGTAACACACTATTAAGGACTTTGAAGAGGACTGAAATAAAATATCGAGAAAAAAGGATTATACATAACCTCTACACAAGACAGACAGAAGTAATTAGAATATAAGATCAAGAAACGAAAGCAGTAATCAAGAAAGAAGTAAGACAAGGATGCAGTTAGTCGCCCATGGAGAATGTTAAAACGGAGTATGGAAAAGGAATCATAAGTAAAACCAAGGTAATGGAGTGTATTTTTGGAGACAGTGGAATATAAAAGGGTTTTATATTGGGAACGGATATTTTGACGGAAGTTAAGGAATTGTTCACCATTATAAATAGGGATGGTAGAAGTATAGTAGAGATAAAGAGTAGGATAGCACACGCAGGGTAGGCTTAAGCAAAAATGAGAAATTTACTTATGGGTAATATAAGTGTGAATATAAAAATGTTCGTATGTAGCGTAGCGTTATATGGGTGCGAAACGTGGATGATAGGAGTTGAGGAAAGGAAAAGAATAGAAGCATTTGAAATGTGGTGCTATAGGCGAATGCTGAAAATCAGATGGGTGGATAGAGTAACTAACAAGGAAGTTCTAAAAGGGATATGAGAAAGTGCACAGTATGGAGGACGTTGACCAAGAGAAGCGATAGATTAATAGGCCACGTTTTAAAGCACGAGGCTGTTGTAAAATTAGAATTAGAGGGAAGTGTGTGGGGTAAGAACAGAGAGGAAGGCCAAGGATAAATCCGCTAAGGATATTAGGATGTGGGTTGTGCTATGTATGAGGCTTGCGCATGATAGGTTAGCATGGAGGGTTGCATCAGACCAGTCTTAGGACTGAATACCACAACAACATAATTAGAAGTATTTTCAAACATTCATGATCTGTAAACGTAAGAAATGAATAGTGTGAGTACAAACACCATATCCATAGTATAAATTGCTTAAAATTCCATAGTAATTAAATTATTTTTCGTCCATCATTCACCAATCCTTCAAGTAATTTTCCGTGCCAACTCGGGCTAGCTCATTTGTAGAGTAACCGTCCGGAAAGCAGGACTTCCTTGTTTTCAGTCCTGGGTCATATTGACATTTTTCCATTCTTGTTTTGAAAATTTATCTGAACTTCAATAGAAGTATTTCTTCTCCCTTTCACTGGTATTTAAAATTTTTCGTAAGAGACGTCAGTAGGCCCTAACTTGCCAATTAAAATAGGTACCTTCCTCTCGTTAACCGTTTTAGGTACACCATTGTAATTGTCTCAGATTATTTTTCGCCTCACGTTGTTTTTGTGTCTGTAAGTAGAATAAATTATTTGAATTATTATCTATCAATAGTAAATTTCTAAATTTAAATTAAATAGTTATGAATATAAAATGTTTTAGAATTTTCCATGAGAAACGCATCTTGATAAATATATTAATAATTAAAATCCTTATTATAAAACATTTATTGTTTCCACTAGAAAACCATAATGTCAAGTATAACTTATAAAGATTTCACTGCGGTATCAATAATGGTTTTTGAGAAGAAATTACCTAAACTCACTTTTTAACATTGGAAGTTAGAGCCTTCTGAAGCCCTTTAACTCTAATTGTTCTTATTCATGTAGTAACATTTTTCCTTTCAAAAATCCCGTTGTCTTACTTTTATTCATAGTTTTTATCTTATTCATTACTAAGCCACTGAATACTTACAGACTGATTGTATATGATTTTTAGGGTAAAAAACTACAGGAGGTTGATGCAATAAATGGCATAGGAAGTAAATTTGGACGGGGCGATACGGAAGGGAGTGGAAGTCGATCTAGGGTTAACTACAGCTACCATACCATAGTTGAAAGAACTCACCCGGTATTCACCTGAAAGTGATACAGGGCACCTCTAGATCTGTATTAGATAGTTCGGGGTCTTGGGTAATTGTCTACTGTCCTTCCTAATGGCAGGGCTGTAGGTCAAAGAATTCTAATCTTCGTGCTTCGACAAGCTTAGGAGGCGGTTGGTCAGCTCTTCCAATAGGATCACACCCCTATGCTAAAGGTCTTTGTCCCATACAGTTAATAAGTTTTGATAGGGAACGTCTGAAACACATTATACAAATTGCCTTTAAGAAAATTGATTATGCTAATATCGTAAAATAAAAATGGTGTTATTAATCGTTTCATAATACTCATTGTAAACAAATATTTCAAATTCATTGCTATTCTTGATATTTTAAAAATAATTGTAGTAATGTAATAATAAGATGGTTAGAAATAATAAATTTGTGTTCACGCAGAATTTACGTAATTGTAGTGGAGAGTGTATTTTTTTACTATTGCAAACTTTTATCCGAAGATATTACAATTTTTCAGACATTTTATGTACATATTTATTCGCAGAATAAATAATTGACATGAATGCTTGTATAAATTGAAAATCCATTGACTATCAATTTAAAAGCGAGAGAAACGATAGAGCTGTGGGCGTAACAAGTTATTGCAGTTTATAATATTTGATTGGCTAGTGTTTTACGGTGAGTATTATTAGAGTTTAGGGTAGGAAGGGGATCAGATGAAGATAAGTAAAGGAATGGTTGGTTTAAGAACGAAGAATGAGATTCCAGCAAACTGAGGGAGAAATTATTGTTAGGATATGCCGGAGTGGGAGAGTGGAAGGATGTAGTTTATAGGTAATGTTTTTTTGAGTCTGCGGTTGTGTGGAGGAGGAGGTGGAGAGAACTATGACCAGTGTCATTCGAGTGATTGATGGAGCTTTTGATTAGGGAGGATATACATGTTTTCATTGTGGTGGAGATGAGTGGAATTTGGATATCATTGTATATTACAGAGTTTCAAAGGTGCCAGGGGGAGCTGGAAATGTTTCTAAGGATTCTTATTGTTTGGTTTGGATCCTCAAGTGGAGCATGCATATGACCATATGGGGCGGATTAGAGAGAGGTAAAGGAGTATTTTATTGGAGATGGAGATTGGAGCGTTTCTGTTGAGGAGTGGATGTAGTAGTTTTATTTTGGTGTTGATTTTGATGCAAGGTGGGTAAGATGGGGTTTCCAGGAAAGTTTGGAGTCTAGTACAAGTCCGAGGTAAGTGATGTAATTTTTTATTGGGATTTGGGAACCAAAAAGATAGAATGAGCGAGTAAGGGGATGTTTGGTTTTTAGGTTGAATGGAACTATTTCAGATTTGGAAGGGTTTATGATGACCCTGGAGAGTGAATGGATAAGAAAAAAAGAACGAGAAAAGTTAAATTTGCTTCT